>OZ017783.1:5314744-5357053 GCA_963969325.1 Lycopodina hypogea | reverse complement strand
GGAAACAACTGAAATTAGGAAATGTAAATAAGAAGAAAAAGAAGACTGAAAACCATTACCCTCAAATAACCTGTGAGCAAGGTGAACATTCTACATGGAAACAAAGGGGGGGGGGAGGAGGGAGGGAGGGGGAAAGAAGAGAAAAAAAACCCTGCAAACCACCAGCTTAGTGGTTTCATGATTATCTAGTGTCCACCTTGTGATGATAATAACCAACAAGGTGGATCCAACATAGATCCATTACTGAAGTGTAAAATTAGCCCTTGAAGGATAATCTATATATATATATTAGAAGACCTGTGTAACTGTGTTCGTCCGTTTCGCAAATCCCTCTCAAACTTTTAGGGATGGAGGAGACCCACCCTGAGATGGTTTAAGCCAGGTGGCATGTCTGGGAAAATACAGAATTTGTCTGTCTGTCTGTCTGTCTGTCTGTCTGTCTGTCTGTCTGTCTGTCTGTCTGTCTGTCTGTCTGTCTGTCCATCTCTCTGTATGTTTGTACCATCATTCCGGCCAAACCGGTAGGTGGATTTCTCTGAAACTCTGCATGATGATAAGTTTTGACCCAACTTAAAACATGGGCTAAAAATTTTACAAAGTGGTTACCATGGTAATGAGAAAAGCCAAAAATGGTATTTTTTTCCAGAAAAAATACCATTTTTTGCTAGAGATCTAAAACTTGGTATGAATATACAGCTTCACTCTGGGAGTAATATGGGCTGTGTCCCACCTGGCCACACCTCTTCCTTTCTCTGTGTAAGGCTATCAATGCCAAAAATGTTATTTCAGCAAAATCACTTGAACCTAGGGAGTTAAACCAATGAACCCATATATATTTAGAATCAATATAATCTGAGGAATGTTTTAAGTACATTTATGACCACACCCACTTCTGTTTTCGTGTCAGGCCCAAAAGAGGACAAAAATAGTACTTTGGCCAAACAAACCCTTGGAGCGACAGATTTGATAATGGTTTGTACACTCAACTTTGACTATAATGTTTGATGTTGAAATTGGCCGGGCAATGCCGGGTATATGCTGCTAGTTCAAAATAAAATAAATGTAACTACATTTGACAAAATTAAAGGGGGTAAAACATACAAAAGAAGAGGCCAGATACTTCAAATATTTCAAAAGAAAAACGAAGGTCTTAATTTAAAATTTTAAAAATTAAATAATAAAGAAAGTAACAAAATTAAGGAGGAAAATACTAAAAAAGATGAAGAATCACTTAGAAGATATATCTGCCTGCTATCACACTACTAAATTGCTATGGCTTGCTAGGCCTATATTTAAAGCAATAGTGCTTCAAATATAGCCCATGCCTTAAGCACTACTACCCAAATGGGTGAGTGAGAACTAATAGTCAAATTTTCAAAGTGATCTGCCCTCCTTTTGTATTTTACCACCTAAATTTTGTTATATTTCATCTCATTTCCTCTAATTTTCTTCACCACCATTTAATGTTTTTATTTTTTTTTAATATCTTCAAAGTGATCTGACCTAATTTAGCAGATTCCCAATTAATTTTATAAAATTAATTCATTCATTTAAATTTAAACTATTTTTCATGGACTATCCTTTTTTGGGGGTTTTCTTTTTATTCCCATTTGCTAATCCTCTTTTGGCACAACTTTTTCCAACCTGACACTGGTACCAAAAAGCCTGAAAAGAATCTGGGTGAGCATTGCTAAACACATGTGGGCATGTTAATGGGTGCAGTTATGCCATAGCCACACCCACAGGAAGTTATTTGGGCTGAAAAATGTAAATCATAGTTGGTGTGTGGTCTGCAAGTAGCCAGGAAAGAATTATTAACCACATATGAGTGTGAGTTGGCCATAGCCACACCCACTGAAATTTTATTTTAGCTATTAAAAGCTAATCCAGACTCAAATTTGGAATGAGGTTTTAAACAACTGGATTATTAATCACGTGTTTGTGTGTCAATGAGTGTGATCTGGTCATTGCCAAACCCATAGGACATCATTATGCCTATCAAAAACTCATTTATGGACCAATCAGGCTGAAATTTGGCATATGTAGTCCAAGTAATTGAGTGAGAATTAATAACTGAATGTAGGTTGCTTTGGTATCAGCCAAACCCACACGAAGTTGTTTTGGCTGCCAGAAGCTAATTAAAGAGCCAACCAAGCCGAAATTTGAGTGGCCTCTATAATGTTTCATATTGACATTGGCCGGGCAACGCCAGGTATATGGTGATAGTATATATATAGATAGATAGATAGATAGATAGATAGATAGATAGATATATACACATACACAAGTGAAAGTAAAAAATATTTCTTTGAAATAAAACTGTTAAGTAGGGATGACATGTCAGCAAAAAGTACAGAAACAAGAATTCTGTGACAGTGTATGTTACAAAATTCCCAACTTCACTGATTCCTGTGATATTAAAATTCTACACCAGTGTGACAGTTCTTGTTGCGAAATTCCTGTGAACTTAAGAGTAATTATTCTACATGAGCTAGCTACAAGCAAATGAAGAGGTGGGGCATCACATCTTACACATTTGGAATCGGTGAAGTAGGGAATTTTGTAACGTATACTGTCACAGAATTCTTGTTTCTGCACTTTTTGCTAACACATTTACTGTAAAGTTTAAATAGATCTACATGCATTCAGAGCCAAGTATGTGATACTGGATGCTACTGATCATAACTATGTAACAATAAATTGCCATAGCATGGCTGTACACCCAAACTTGGAATATAAAAATTGCCTTACCTTCTACTACCTCCACATAATCTCCTCTCAGCCATTATTCTCGCCAATATTCTGCTATAGTTCACATGTAAGGAAACTCCATGAATTTCACCACTCTCACAAACACCACCAATGCAGCTGCAGTTCCACATGTGCTCACTTCGTATCCTTTACCAAATTGCTTCGGGTGGGCTTGGAGAAACTACGTGCTATTGTAGTTGAAATGTACTGTGTACCACTCAATGTTTATATATGTACAGCTTCCATATGAGAAATATAATAGAATGAAGATATTCAGCATAATGTGGTGCTAAGTATCTGAAAAGCACGATTTGCTCTAATATAGGCTTACTATATAGTCCGGCTTTTACCGGGACATGTTCTCCTTTTAGGGCATTATATTTCAGTCCGAGAGGATTTTTGAAATATATGAAAATGTCCGGACTTTGGTCTTCTTTTTATTAAAAAAGATTCGCTGATAAAATAAATGCACTTTTTTTTACCACTGCTCTACTTCAGCTTAGCAACACTTGCGCAGTGAGTTGGTCTGGAAAAGCAAACTGACACCATGCACCGCCCACTACTTATGGTAGTTTCTATTCTGATAAATTATCCCAGACTGTGTGCAGTGTGCTATCATAAATTCTACCACCTTCTTTTTAAGGCTGACTTCTTGATATGATTATTCTATTTTAGAGCTTACAATGCCCAAATGTAAGTGCAAATCTATTCCAAAACTGGAGACCAAATTTTTCATGTTTTGGTAGAACAGGAAAGGAATTAGAATCCGTGTTTGGATGGAGTATTTTTGTGAAATTAGGTAACAATGCCATTAGTGCAGTAGAGTGAACTTTTCATTTCATGCAGTGAAGCATCATCAGGACTGCACATATGCCATGTTGACTAAAAAGCTTTAACCAGAGTGAGTGAAGGTGGGATCTTTTCGATTCCAAATTATTGATTTTCTTGCATTAAATTGATGATATGAACATTTTATACTTTTACTGCAGTCAGGTAGAGGGGTAAAGATTGAGCTTGGTTCTCTGTTATGGTGAATAAAAGTGAGGGGCTGTAAGATTAGAGATACTATTTCCCCCCCCCCCCCCCTCCCCACCCAAAGTGTCCTCTTTTTTGAATCTGTAAATATGGTAGCCCTATCTAATAATGGCTGCATGAAGATCACCCCCCCCCCCCTCCCCCAGGAATTAACTTATAGTATACCAGAAGCTGATGACATATTCATTATCTTGTCCTTTATTGTATAAACATATTCTAGTACTTTTTTTTTTTTTATCAATGTCTAAGAATTCTAGACATACAAGTTCAACTAAGTATTGGACTCCAAACATGCTAAGTAATGGGATTGTCCTCTCTTTTAGAGCATCTGAAGCTCCACACAGTCTGTTTCAGGAACATTACACATTGTTAAACAGTAAACAAACACACACATGCATGCGAACGCACACATTTATTTATTTATTTATATATTTTATTTATAATTTTTTGGTGAAAACATTGCACAGCCAATAAATAAAATCTGCCGACTCCTTGTGCTGAGGTGGATCCAGAAATCCTCATATTTTTTTTACATCATATTTGTTGGTGAAAATGCTTGTGATGGTGGAATTTTCTGTCAATCACTGGTTATAACTATTTCTATTGGTCGGTCACCTACAGAAATTTGCTAAAGATTACTGAAGATTTAAATGCTTGATTGGAATCATGCCTGACCATACAATATAGTCCTGGTGCCTTGCATACAATAATATGCCCAAAGTAAGCGATACAACCAAGTGTGACCCAGCCCATGTTTATACAGAGTCCAGTTATCACTGTGTATGCACACTCCAGGTCCATGAATTCGACTGACTATGTCATAACATGAACTGAACTGTCATATTCATTGTTATTACTATGGCACTGATGATATTAGTTATTGTGGTATTGTTTTATTCCTTCATTGTATTGTGGTTAATGTTACATCCCGTTATGTTCTTTTCATATCATCTATGCAAAACTCATAAAGTGTTGTCAGTTGGTTGTCTGTTGATTATCTTTATCTTTTTATTGTGAAATAACTTTATGATATTTTAACAAGACTTTATTGATCTTGATTTATTTGAATAATTAAATTATAAGTTATTACAGGAATAATGGATTTACAGGGGGAAAGATTTCAAAGCAAAGGGATCATGTTAAGTACATTATTATTATTGTTTTAGTGTAGCTCAAGTTTACCAGAAATTAGATGGCTCTATTTGACTAAACACTTATTACAGTGGGGCTAACCAGCAGTCAGTTGAGTCTTAAAAGGTTTGACAACTGGCAAGAAGATATTGACTCTCATTCAAACTGTGGCTTTCAATTTGACATACAAGATGGCAAACCATTATCTTCATTGATTTAAGTATTACATACCCACAGCATTCATTTTATGTTTAGAAACTTTCTAAGTTCCCTGCAAGGAAACTCATGGAATAAACTTGTTCCTAATGCCATAACAATTCTTACTTATTGCATATCAAGTGTGCATAGCACTTTATATTGGGTTGACAACCCCAAAAGAGGTTTTTTTCCAATGAATGCACCCTAAAGCTCAGCAAATGGCCATCTTTCTGCTACTATTCCCAGCACCAGTTACGCTTTATGACAACAGAGTCAAGACTGCTATCAAAAAGGATGTAGAAATTTATACTCTAAAATGGAAGCTTGTTCAAATTTCTCAATATTATTGGTTCAATCTCAAGTTTTTGTTTTTGATAGATTATTCTTTAAATTCTCCACATATCTGGTCCCAGGTGTAGCCCGGTTTATTTCTCTAGTGTGATATATGCAGACTGTACACTCATTAACAAAATATGTTTATAGAACATACACTAAATAAAGAGAATAGATATAATGCAGGATTCTATCTTGGGTAAGGGTGGGGGATATGAGAACTGTCAAGTAATATGTTGGGAGGTAATGGATAGTGTCAACATCAGTGGGTAGGTAAAATTAAGTAATACCAACAATGTCGCTTTAAGGACTGTCTTCTCCACAAGAACAAACAATTTTTTTCTTGCAAGCTATAAAGTGGTGTAACTGATGGTCATAAAGGTGTGAGGAATTCAAGACACACACACACACTGATAGGAAGGCCAGGCACTAGTTGGATCTAGCATACAGTATTTCCTGACACTTCTCTCTCTCTCTCTCTCTCTCTCCCCCCCCCCCCCCCCCCCTGCTCACTCCCTTTCTCAAAATATATTATTTTCAGGCCCCTCATAGGAGGATAAAACCTAATCAAAATTTGTTAGTCATCAAAGTAAACAACAGTGATACACAAAAATAGAAATTATCTGTCCAAACAGAGGTCTAGCAAGGTACCCAATGACCTTATAAAAAAAAAAATTAGTTGGCTATGTGATATATTGTATGGCCGCTTTTAAACTTTTTGATCTTTCAGGACTAGGGCTATTGAATTGCAAGCACACACCTCCACGCTTCCTACTCTTTATAAACATTATGAATAGTAATTGACACAGAAAAAACTTGGGCAATACACTTGCTAATATGGATTCTTTCTATCCAAACCTTTAACTACACTTAATGAATTCAAATATGCACGAAAGAAGTACTTACGCCTACAAACCACTGCTGAAGAAGCTTTCCAGCTTAGCACTTGTTTCCCCCAAAGAAAACCCTCTCTATAATGACAGGTATTGCGACAGTTCAACATGTCACACATTAAATCACACTCATAAAAATTCCATGATATCAAACAGAAGCAGGTTCCAAGCTACTTGTATTTGAGAAGGCCAATCACAAAAAAAAGTTTGAACATTGATGTGTGCAGTATACCAAGAAGAATTTTCAATACTGCATGGCTGCAATTTAAGCGATGTGCATGCATCCAGGATAAGTAGAGCATCTCCTAGATAGCTAAACCACGACATAACTTGAAAAAAATTTACAAGGAAAAGTGATTGAATTGAACTGAGGATTGAATTGAAAAGTAAAAAGGACCAGATATTCTAATAGACACTCAATGTTTTTGCACAAATAACATTAAGCTTGTGACCTATGAACTCACAACTGCAAAATAGTATGTACAAGAATGATCTGAAGAGCAAACAAAGTATGTTGTCCTTGTCCATACCAGAAGTCAGTCTGGGGCTCCCCACTGTGTGTTACCACAAACCTCACCAGACAACATGACCACGTATAGTGTCCACATTTCCCATAAAACATATCTATATATATATATATATATATATATATTAGAAGACCAAATATGTAACTATGTAAATGTCCGTCCATTTCTCAAAATCCCTCTGTTAAATTTTGACCAAACTTTTAGGGATGGAGGAGACCCACCCTGAGATGGTTTTATGCCAGGTGGTCAAAACATGAGCTAAAATTTTCGGAAAATGGTTACCATGGTAACAAAAAAAAGCCAAAAATGGTATTCTGGCCAGAAAAACCCTAGGACTAACAGACCACCACCACTGAGAAACAGGAGCCACCACCACTACCACATATTGGCCCGGCAACGCAGGGTATATGCTGCTAGTTAACAATAAAGCAGAAAATCTGCCATATGGGTGGTTTCTAAGTCAGCCACTTGCAGTAACAAACATTGCTTTATGTAACAGTTAGGAATAAATTGACACTAAACTCATTAATCAAACAAACATGATACAATTTTTTTTAAAACATGCCAAATTTCAGGTATAGTTTAGGTTTCCATGTTACCAAACCACACCCTTGACAAAACCACACTCACGACTACCCAATCTGAATGAAGGTTTCACCAGTACGTGCACTGAGGCGCCCTAACTAATCCCTGAAAGTTTCATGAAGATCCCTCCAGCAGTTTGGAAGGAGTTAGAGTCTGCACATGCATATTGACAGACAGACAAATGAATTGTGAATTATATTAAGATAAAGCTTACTAACTTCCTTACCCTTACCTCATCTCACCCTACTACCCCCCCCCCCCCCCCCCAAACACACACACACATTGTGGGATATCAGATGTGCTATATAGAGGTAACTTAGTTAACTGATAGAGCCTAGTCCTCATTTTATTCGACTCAACTCATTGCTAGACAAAACATGCTTTACGTCTTAATTAGATAAGCCTTAGGTGGCTCACCAGACAAGAAACAACATTAAAGCATGACTGGAAATAAATACTATCAAAAATATCACAAACAGATTTCAAATGATGTAGTGAAGTGTGCAGAGGGAGAGAAGGTTGACAGTTCCAGGGTCTAGAGAGTTGCAGCTTCAGATTCAGTATGTGGTATGAAATGAATATAACAATTCTAAGTAGCAATTCCCTCCATCATAATTCTTGATGGTTTTAGAGGGAGGTAACCAAACGTGGAGACAAATTTGTTGAGACAGGTACTGCGATGTTGGTAATGGTTTCCTTGGAAACTCAGTGCAGCTTTACCTTTCAAAGCTGCAGCATGGAACAAAAAAAAAATGTAGTCATGAGACAGGATTATATCATTATTAGGGAGTGTTTGGAAAGTGAAACAGCTAACTATTGTGCACTATTACCTACAGCCTGTACTTATGCATAAAAATAGTGTAGGATACAAGGGTCTATTTTTTTTCAGATCCATCTACACATCATACTATGTACCATATATATATATAATATATATACACACACACACACACACACACACAAGCTAAAGTATCCATTCTTTCCCCCCCCCCCCCCCCCTGGTTAAATAGAAAAAAAGAAAGTGTGGATGTAAACATAGCCAGGTTAAAAGTGGTTACACATCCAATAGAGTCAATTTTGGTTCACAACATTTATTGTAATGATTTAAATCATCAAAAATTGGTGGCTACAATTGCAGACTATCTGGTGAGGACTTCTGATAAGCTAGGTTTTTTGTCTTGGATCTTTCCTTGTACAGGTTGAAGAAGCCTTAAGGAGATCCTACTTGGCTGACTCCAACATAAAACTGGCCATGGTTGAAGACATGAACTGTACAGCTAAATCCTAATTTCTTCATCGCAGAGATTCAGGAATAACAAGGAGGGAACACTAGTTCAGGTGGAGTTGGGGAGTTGATGAATTCAGGTCTACAACACTCACACTCTTCCCCTGTGCCATACCTATGGTCATGGCAAAGGCCAATCTAATCCGGTATTGAATCCTCAGGAATTGTAACGGCAATTCAGTGTAATATGGAATGATGGGGATTCGAGGTTCCATGGCCAGTTTAACCTTTCTGTGCCCATTGGTAATGAGACTCTCAGGGCTGTTTGACATAAGTCAATTGACCACTCCTCTTGTTTCATCGCAAAGCCCAGGGGGATCCAAATTCCTCCAAATAGTGACTGGTGCTCCAACCTTGATTGTCAGCTTGAGACGCATGTTTTCTGGCCTTTTCTTGTGAAGCAATGGTGCCGTATTGTCTCCTCTGCTCATTATCTTTGGCTAAATGGTGGGCCCTTTTCTCAGCAGTCTACCTTTTGTGCAGCTTTTCCGTAGCATATTTCAGGGGCAGAGCAGGTATATTCCCCCCCCCCCCCCTAAAAAAAAGGGGGGGGGGGGAATGGAGAAAAAAAAAAGAAGAAGAAAAAATAGGAAAAAAAAGAAAAAAAACAAAGCCACCAAGGATCTTGCATATAGTTTAACTATCCAGGCATTACGTTTGCTAGTAGCTGCAATAATTTTGATTGGCACCACACCAAGGTAGTCCAAGGCTATCTACCATTAGTCACCACATTCTTTAAAGGACACTCAGGCCCTGCTAATTGCTAGGCCAGCTTCAGTTCTTTGTTGGCATTTGTTTCACATGTCAGTAAGAAAAAATTTTTTTATATCTCTATTTTTTAGCATGAAAGAGCCGAGTAGCAGCAATTGTCAGACTTGGAGCTACCACTACCAATAAAAAAACAAAAACAAAACATATTAGTGGTCTATAGTAAAGCTCTATGCTATTTTGATTTGTACAAATAAAGCTTTGGTTAAGTGTTAAGTAGGTTTCATGGTGTTCAAATGGACAGTGGGTCTTCTCTTTACTTTGGCTGAAGGGGAGCTTTCTCTGCAGTCTGTTTTTTTTTTTAATTTTTAAATTTATTGTTTAGCTGTTTCGTAGCATGTTTATATCTATACTTAGCAGTGTCCCTTTTTCTTTGGCTTTGTGGCATGCTTCCATGGAAAAAAAAATTTTTTTCATTTTTTATAAATCAGTCTTCCACCGGACAGTGTGGGTTTTCTCTTACTTCAGTTAAAGGAGGGCTTTCTCTTTGTCTGCTTTCTTGTATATATTTTCCATAGCATGCTTATATCTATACTTAGCAGTGTCCCATTTTGTGTAGCTTTTCCGTGGCATGTTTTCACGGCATGTTTTCACGGCATGTTTTCACGGCATGTTTTCACGGCATGTTTTCACGGCATGTTTTCACGGCATGTTTTCACGGCATGTTTTCACGGCATGTTTTCACGGCATGTTTTCACGGCATGTTTTCACGGCATGTTTTCACGGCATGTTTTCACGGCATGTTTTCACGGCATGTTTTCACGGCATGTTTTCACGGCATGTTTTCACGGCAAGAATATATGTTGGGGTTCTTGTGCAGGTGGGCTCTCAGCTCAGCAGTTTTTAGCTGTTATGGTGCAATGGTTAAGTTCTGGGGTTACATGATCCCATGAACTCCATATGTGGACAGACAGGTCTACTCTTTATATAAGATTGGGAGAAGGAAAAAAATTAATTAAAAATAATTCAATGTTCCCGTCGCAGACATGGAGTTGTGTTTATGTATATAGATGTATGGAACGAGGAGAGCTTCAGGAACAAGAATATGACTATTTTGTGCAGGTACCCACAGGTGTATAAGCCTGTGTTTCCATATCTGCCATACTCACTCTGCCATCACATTATGCCAACCACAGCCACATGCTGTTTCAAAATAATCAAAACACTTTTTGTTTGATAGTTTCCAATCTCAAGTAAAGTTGCTAGTCAGACCATGGAATACACTCCCTGATTTTTCAAACATTTCTACATAATTTCTACCGTCATTCTGAATTACCATCAATTGGATCTGATAATAAGAAAGTGTATAAATAGTGGTTCCCACACCTCAAGATGGCATTTATAGAGCTCCTCCACACCATTCACAGACTTATCACCACATTTCTCTCTTCTCTCTCTCTGTGTAGTTATCCACTATCACCACACTTCTATGCAACTTTTCCTATTTCTTCAACACCCGTTCTGCACACTACTTAATCATACTTACTAACCATTTGATCGCACAACCTCCATCTCTAAACTAGTGTTTTTCTCTCTCTTTCCCATCACACACTCATTGTACTTTCCCCTCCCATGAACAAACACCACCAACCCCCCAACCCCCACACACACACCCCAACCTACATTTGTCAGTATCAAGGATTTCAATTGTTTTCCTCTCTTCTACAGTGACAACTCCACTCTGAGAACGTCCTATATCCTGCAGGAATTTGTTGACTACAATACTCAACAAAATGTCTTCGCAGTTCATCTCGGCATTTACGTAGTCCAGAATTGACTTGGGAATCATGTCTGGGTCAAAGTACAGTTCCAAATAGGCTTTGTGCACGAAACAGCCAGTCATGAGCATGATGCTGTAGTGATTCACCCAGCTGCCAAAGGAGGATTTAGAAGACGGATTGCGCTGATGAAAGGCATAGACCAAGGACTTATTTTCACGTGAAATTACACTTCTTTCTTCAAACCCAACCACTTTGTGTCTGAAACTCTGTTGGTAGAAGTGAAGATGTCAAGTAAACAATATTGTAACAATAAAGAACATTTTCTACTATTACATCACAAACCTTTAGCCACACCCACTCATGGCTACTAGGAAATGTACTATTAACTCAATTTTCCATGAACATGTAAGCATTGCACATCAATCAAGTACAGGATTCAAAATATTGTAAACCTTCTACATATGGTAATTGATTCTATCGACAGGTCAAACCAACATAGTTGCATGCATAAAATAAAGTATTCTTTTCCCTGTAAATGTTTCTTGTGATGTAGGTCAATTTCTTCACTCCCATTTCCTCCACCTGTCACTGAACCGAAACTAAACATGCACTAGGGGACTTGCATGATTACATCACATAGAACCTGCCACACCTACTTATGGTATCAGTGAACCACCCGCAACATAGAAAATGTGTTAGCATTCATGCTGGCAATGCTATTTTTGAGAACTGCAACTGCAAAATAGCTTGTGTTTTAACCATACTATAGGAATAGAAATTTTATAAAATTTCCTGCATGCTGATAGCAAATTTAAAAATTTAGAGCTTTGGTTGTGGATAAATTGGACCATGAAAGTGAAGAAAGGTTAGTTGCGACATTGCCACAAGCTTGCCAGCTAATTCTAGGAACTCAATGGCTGGCTGCAGTAGCAGTGAGTGTCAGATAGTTGCCAGAGATAGTATCAGTCCAGAAGTAGCTGTTAGTTCTTCTCAAAACAGTTTTATTAGGCAGCACCTGGTTTCCAAGAATTTCTGGATGGCCACTGGTGCTGCCTGGCAGAATTCTGATAAGTATTGCAGCTACTTCTGGGCCAAGATCAACTCTGCCAACTGTCTGACGCTGACCGCTACTCTCGCCTGCCAATGAGTTCTGAGAACTAGTAGCAAACTCGCTGGAAGGTAATGACCAACCTTTCCGTTCGTTTTCACGCTCCATTTTCATGCTCCATTTTCACGCTCCATTTTCACACTCCATTTTCACACTCCATTTTCTCCAAAATCATAGCTCAAATATTCTAGAATTGCTAATTGCTATCAGCATGCAGGAGATTTTTAATAGTTTCTACTCCACTAGCATGGTGAAAGAACAAGTTATTTTGCAGTTGCACTTCTCAAAGTAGCATTGCCAGTCATGAATGCCAACACATTTTCTATGGTGCTGGATGTTCACTAATACCATAAGTAGGCGTGGCAGGTAGTACCTGACGTAATCATACAAGTCCCCAGTTGCATTGGCTTATGCTTGATGTAGTCTCATTTCAGATACTTCAACAAGCATAACATTATCTGCTTAGAGTAAGTGTATCTGTGATATACATATATTCACATACCTGCCACACTTCAAAGCCAAATTGCATATCCTCCTTGTCAACTAATCGATCATCATCACTTAAACACACACCTATCAACAGTAACATCAACAACACTAATTAAAATGGTCACAACTGAAGGGAAGATGTAGCAACCATTACTAAAGCCAAGGATAATGATAAATAACTGAAATATATCACGAGGAAGCCAGAACAAGTATGAGAAGACAGTGAGCAAGCAGTTGCTAGCAACACACCTCACACACATCACTGCAACCCAAAAAATACACACTAAACATTCCCTACTTGGATTAGTCACACTCATTCATTTACTGACATTCCTCAAGTAGCAACAATAACTTCAATACCATGACACAGGCACTAGAAATGGCTTAGCAACAGCAACAACAACAGCAACAAGAAAGAAATTACAGTTATCTGGATTTCTTTTCTTAGTGCAGGATGTACAAAGTTCTCCACTGATTTTTTCTTTTCAACAGTGGCATGGGCCTACCACAGAGGTGGTGTGCTCACTACAGAGCAACTTGGTGCACCGCTTCACGGTATGACACTGTCATAAACGATGAAGGTGGTATGCAACTGAAGATTTCATTGGCAAAATATTTATCAGGCTTCAGAAAATTGCCCGACTTCATCTTCACTTCATCTTCACAATGGACAAGTGACCAAGAATGTAAAAGCTAAAGTTTGTGACTATCGCTTTGAAAGGGATTCCTTGATGCAGCTATCCATGTCATGCAAAGTAACAATATCCATGAGACTTTTATTCCTAAAGTGAAAGAGGCAGTACGAGTTATGCCTGTTTAGTAAAATTAAGACCTCTCACAGAGACCAAAGGCAAACTCTTGAAAAAATTGGGCCATGATTTTATTCCTGAAAATAGTTACTTTCATTTCATTTTCTCACTGATGTGATCATTAATTTTGACTATTCCATTTAATTAAACTTAATACATGTAGTACTAATTTCTGTAATTTGTGATAATGCTAATATTATAACAGGCAAAAAAGGTAAAAGTGTAAGAGGTATCAGCTAAATTGAGGTTTCAACCAAAACTATTCCAGCCATGATAAACAAAAGTTATTGTGGATATGACCAACTGTTGACTATATCCTTATCACATCAAACATTAGCTCGTTACTAATCCAGACCCTGAAGTATTCCCTGTAGCCCAAATGGAGCATGTGCTCCTGTGGGTCTTATGACTGACACAACTGCCTTTATGCCTGGTGGATTCTTGTGTTTTCATTGGGAAGTATTGGAACAAACCTTTCAGGGTTTTACCTGGCACACTGGGTATGGTTTTTAAGCCCATTTGGGTGGGGGGGGGGGGGGGGGATATCAATTTCTTCTTACAAAAAAGCTTAGAAATTGGTCATTACTTAGTTCGTCTTCCAGGAGAATAATACCAACAAAAAAAAAAACACCTACAAGCACCATAATTTCAATGGAAATTCTGGGTTCAAATCCAGGATTGGGCTTATTTTTTTTCTTGCTTTTCCTTTAATCTGATTTCTGGCTTGATGGGGCTACAAAATTGAAGACAAAATTTCTTTCTTTTTTCTTTGTACTTTTTTTTATCTTTCAATCATTTTTTCCTTCAACCCTTTCTTTTTCCTCTCCCCCTTTTCTCTTCCTTCTTTCCCCTACCTTCCCCTTCTTTCCCCTAACTTCCCCTTCGTTCATACTAACTTGGTTCATTATTACCATTTACATAACAAAAAAAATAATAACCCAAGTGAATTCCAAACTTGTTAATCTGATTTCTGGCTTGATTGGTCTACACAATTAAAGACAAAATTTCTTTCCTTCATTTGTACTTAAAACTGTTATTATATATATATATATATATATATCTATTAGCTGCTTCCAAAATATTAGAGAAACTGGATGCTCCTTTTCAAAGCAATGATTGATTTTTCCAAGAAATTCAATTAACTGATTACTCTTCTTTCCTTTTTTTATTTAGAATTTTTGTGACATTAGGGAATCAACCCTTTACCACAGTTCATTCTAAATAATATTCATATGGACATGGTCACATGTTTAAAAACTTATATAAGAAATAGAATGGAAATTCCCAATGTTAGAAACTCTAATCTGACTAGAACAGCTATATAGTATCAACTTATGAAGTAACAAGATGCATGTTGAAACTTTTCGATGCCAAAAATGTTTTGAGAAGCAGGAGACATGTCTGTCACTTAACTAATCAGAAAATGTCTACTGGGAATAAGATTTTTTCACAAGTTTCAGAATATTTTCTGGGCACATGGTTTGATGAATAATAAAGTAAACTCGCCGTAATTCACGCACTACTTATATAAAATTAGGACCTAGCATGGTGTGCTTACTTTGGAATCAAACAATTCACTTCCTCTGAGACTGTAGTGCCTCATTTAAGGTCTTGCTTAATAATTTAAAGTAGATTTTAATCCATGAACTATTTGCAGGGTTGACAGACCGGTCCTACACCAAGGCATTGGGTATCCTGTCTATTCTTTGTGTGTGCATATTTAGATATTGTCATTGAATACCAAACTGAAATGAAAGCAGCTGTAACATGCATGATCCTAATTAATTAAGCCATACTGCCTAAAAATTATTTTGAAAAGAGTTTGTCACACGGTTTAGGGTTGAAATATTCAAATTTTGTTTTAGTGGCCTTAAATTTTGTTGGCACACGAATTTCAAGTACCTTTTGCTTAAAAGTTAGCTTTTTTGTGCCTTTATTTTAGAAAATGTAGGCTTTTTTTTTTTTTTTTTTTTTGCTTTTTATTTGTCCAATTTTGTTCAATTTGGCTTTTTTTTGCTATGCCACAGCCTAACAACCCTGCCTAACACTGCTAGCATGCTCACTCGAAATGTCTGCACTAATCTTTGTTCATTTTTGTCACCATTTAGTCCACAACCAAAGCTCTGAATATTCTGAAATTCGCTATCAGCACTCTGAAAATTATATAACGGTTCTATTCCTGTGGTATGGTAAAAGCATGAGTTACTCTGTAGTTGTAGTTCTCAAAAAACATCATTGCCAGTCAATGCATGCCAATACATTTTCTATTATGCATGTGATTCACTGATACCATAAGTAGTTGTGGCAGGTAGTACTTGACGTAATCATGCAAGCTTCCTATTGACCACTGCCTCAATTAGGCGGCAGAACAACTTTGGTATAGCCATATCCCCAGACCCTTTCCAAGAGTAGTAATTTGGTAAAGGGTTGAGCTACACCAGACTATTCTAGGGGAGGGTTTAAACTGACCCCTCCCCCTTATCTAGCAGGCCACACCTTCCATAAGATGATGGAAGGGTCTGGTGCCAAAGGCATACCAATTTGCCCACAATCAATATTTGAACAGTTTGATCAGTTGCCAACCTGTTCTGCTTCTTATACTCCCTACTATAACCAAAAATATAAAATGCAGGTGACATTTGCAATAAACACAGAAGTATGGTTCCTCATGAATCATGTGGAAGGGAACACAATTTGTAGCCACATACACCAGATCCATCTAGGAAGGTGTGACCAGACAGATTAAGCCCCACCCCCTTAGATCTGCCCCTTCACCAACTACTACTTCAATTTAAAAACAGGCTGTCTAAGTGCACCTGTGTTTATGAAGCCACACCCACCTATTTTTTTGTGGCAAGCATCAAAATTCTGTGAAATAATACAATTCCAATAAAATTTATTCAATTTTTATGGGAAATAGCAATTCAATTGAAAATCAAAGTGATAAATAAAAGACCTGTCCACACTGCACAATAAAATCGGTTTCTCCCATGTCTGGAACTGGTTCCATGCGTCCACACTATACCTGGTTTCATCCCAACAGGTTCTACCCGGTTTCACCTGAAACCTTCAGAAGGGTAGGCTTCAAGCAGCTCATATTTATTGAACATACCTGTGGCTTTATTGCTGATGTTCACTATTTGGAGTTTAGCTACTAAATACTCTCTCCCCCCCCTCTCTATCCTCCTTTGTGCGATGACATTGCAGAGGGAAAAAGACAGAACAACGGAGCACACCAGAAAGTAAAATACCCCGTTTCTATATGTGGAAGAGGAAAATCAATTAATCTGCCCAGCCCATTATTTAGCCCACGCAGGTGATGTGGAGCGGGTTCAGCACTATCTAGTGTGGACGCAAGAAAACGTGGACAGGGCTTAACTTAATATTCCCATATCAGGATTTAATCTGGGCTCTCTGTAGGCAGGCCTTAAATGAATAAAGGGTTCATGGTTTAAAAAACACACACGAAAACAAAACTTATTGGGAGGCAGGGGAGGGGGGGAGGGGAAGGTGGAGAAGACGTGGAGAGATAATGGTTTATGAATTTCAGAGCTCAAAACCATAATATTACATAGGGTGGTGGAGGGAGTGAGGGGGGGGGGGGGGGGGGGGGGGACCAGGGGAGTGAGAGGGATCAGATTTCAATATTGTTCAAATAAAATTTAAACTTTGATTGTACTATTGGTAAAGGGTTAACCATACTACCTATGAAACAGACTTGGCATATATATATGTATGTATATACTTATCTTTCATTGGATCACGTTCAAGCTCTGCTGCATTTATACAGAGCTGAAAGTGCTCACACTAAAGATATGACAAGCTAAGAAGCAGATGCTGGTACTTCAAACACTGAAATCAAAACTATTCACAAGTATAACTTACAGTCAGTCTCTATTTCCTCTCTGGGTACAAATCTGTTAGTGAGGAGGTTCTTGTCAGGCATTACAAACTGGACCAATGAAGAACAGTTCTGCAATCCACTGGTAAAGGATTCTGGTATGGAAGTGTTGACATCGTTCCATATAATCAGAACTTTGTGGAAAATAGGCATGCTGCAGTAGTGCTTGATCAGTCTATCTAAAAGTGTGGCTCTCTTGTATGCCTGTGCCACAAACGTGCACCTTTCCCCTGGTGAATCCACTCTGTAGATCTTATGCTCATAACGTCTAAGCTTCGCATTTAGAATTTCAGCAGCGGTGGCATTCTCTGGTGGTTTAGCGAACTGGCCAGATCCCAAAGGGTCCAGGAAAACTGGAGCTCCATCACGTCTCTCGAAATAGTTCACCTTCAAAGTGTCAGGAAAATAGCCTGGTCTCTTCAAAGCAGAGAGGTGTTTAACATGCCCCTCACCTACCAGATGAGTGACCCAGAATACCATGGCCACCATCCATGTACCACCAAGGCAAATAGCCCAAAGTACACACTTCGAACTCCCAGACATACAGCCACACAGCCACACAGCCACACAGGTGTGTTTCGGTAATTCAGGGAACTGACCGGGGTGGCCAATTAAATTACCACCTCAAAGCTGTACGTAAATTTGTGAAATTGCACCAATAAGGCACCGTAAGTGCACATTAAGTTTTGTTGCTCCGTTGTTGCAAGTTTTTGCTCCGTTGTTGTGCTTGTACTATAGCTCTTTTAAAAAATAGTCTGGTTGAAATAGGAATGAACCTGGAAAAAAAAAGTTACCATGCCATATTTCAATATGGTGTCATTTGAATCACTATGTCAAAAGTTGTTTTTTTTTTTTAACACATGGAAAAGAAATCTCAATAGCAGAAGCTAATTATGAGATACATGGATTAAAGAATAAGTTCTGATGAGGTTGAGTAAATAGTTTGTGATACATGAATTAATGGATAGATTTTTATGAGGCGAAATTGTTATGAGGGATAAGATAGTTTAATTAAGGTACAATTGTTTGATTAAGCCTTTGAAGATGAAAGGAGAGATAGATGTTGTAATATGGGGTGGAAGAGGGTTCCAGAGTGCTGGGGCAGTGGGAATAAAAGAAAATTTAGTAGCAGAGGTTTGAGAGAAAGGAATTAGAATGTATTTTATAGAGTATGAGAAGCTTGGATTGATTATGTCTGCTTGACAGTGTAGGGAGCTAGATGGAAGAGAGGAGAGTGGAGTAGTCAAAAGACCAGTTTTTAGTGCATAGTTTAAATGCAGAGTGCTGAACTTGTTTCAACAACTTAGAGTTAACAGAAGGTGGAGGGGGTGGCCACACAGTGGAGCCTGTAGGTGAGATGGGGAAGAACTAGTGCAGTATAAAGTGAGGGAAGCTCACTGGTAGGAAAGTGGTGGTAAAGGCTTCCGTAAATTAATCCTAGTATTTTCCTACACTTCAAATGTATGTTATTGATGTGTAGGGACCATGAGAGGTTTGAAGTGATAGTTGAACCAAGGTGTGTATAGGATCATATTAGCTCAGTGCAGTATCATTAAGGATGAGTGCAGGTAGAGGCATTGTTGAGACTAAAAGTTTTTTAGTTATCATGTACTTGCTCTTCTTTGGTTTACCTTCAGAAGACTGGAAGATACCCAGGATATAATTAGTGGTATGAAGACTGGAAGAGACCCAGGATATAATTAGTGGTACATCTGATTACAGTGAGTCAAAGGCAGAAGTGAGGTGGAGTAGAAGGGATGTGAGAGGAGGATGTCATCAACATAGAGAGATAATGTGGAAGGGGGTGTGAGTGCAAGCTTGCTGATGTCATTCATATATAAAATAAAAAGGAGTGAACCAAGAATGGATCCTTGTGGAACTCCAGAGAGTGGTGGCCATGGAGAGGAGAGAAAGCCAGAAATAGTTATGTTTTGTGTAGGTACTGTAAGGTAAGAGCATCACCAGCACAGAAATAGAAGGGAAGGTTGAGACCTGATAAGGTGTTTAGAAGAAGCTTATGTGGAACTGAATCAAAAGCTTTCTTTACATTGAGAAAAACAGTACATATAGATTTATTTTCATCAAGAGAAGAAAACCAAGATTGTCTTAAGGGGAGGAAAAAACCTCTGGGATTTTACAGGTAATCAAAGAGGTGAGGTTCAAAAATTTACTAATCAGGGAGAGAAGAGATATGAGACAATAGTCAGAAGGCAAGAATGAGGGAGGAGTTGCTTTTTGGGGGGAATTGAAACAACTAGTAAGTGCTTCCAGTCAGTGGGTAGTACCTAGTCTTGGTCCCAGACTCCTTTATTCACAGCACTGGATGTATTGCATCACTAGCACACAAATATTTGCTAGGTAGTACCCCAGTTGAGAGGGAAGAATTAAATATAAGAGAAAAAGGAATAAATTGGACAAAGCAGTGTTTTTAAGCATGGAAGCAGAGATAGAGTCAGAGCCTGAAGATTTATCAGAAGGGTTTACAGAGTACATCCGCTGGATAGGGAAATGGAGTAGAGGGTGGGTGGTCACAGAGAGGGGGAAAAAATTATTGAAACATGTGGAGAAGAAGTGATTGAAAACTTCAGCTTTAGATTGAGAGGAAGTATAGGAATGATTCTAATATGTGAGAGCAGGGATACATGATGATTTTTTGCCTAATTGCTTTAAAACTCACCAGAAGGAGCTGGAGTTTGAGTTAGATGAGAGACTGCTGAAGAAATGATATTTTGCAGACATTTTGCAGAGCAAAGGAGTGTGTTTTGTTTCTGCATTTAGCAGACCAGTCATTAGAAGAGCATTTTGATCTGGCAGAAGAGTACAGTGCCCTTCTAGTTTTAATTAGGGAGAGAGGGGGATCTGGAAAACCAAGGAGGTGCAGAGTGGGGGTAAGGGTAGATTAGTTCAGATGGGATAGTCTTATGCATGATACAAGTGAAGAGTTCTTTGAAGATGATCCAGGAGGCTGGGTATCTAATGAAGGCGGGATAGAGTCTCATGGAATGGAGCTAATAAGCTCATTGGCTTGACAGAAGTCAGCTCTGTCATGTAACCAAACACGTGGGGGTTGGATGATGGTGGGAAATGAGGTTTGAGTTGCAATCAGAGTTAGATACAGGAGGAAAGTCTTCACAGTGAGTTGGGCTGAGAATGGTTGGTACAAACACATGGTCTATGATAGATGGTACACCAGTACATGAGAAATGAGTTGGGGATTGGACAATTTGATTGAGGTAGAAAAGATTAGAAATTGAATGTATTTTGTCCAAAAGTGAAGCCAGTAAAGTGAGTTGACATTGAAATTGCCTACAAGAATAAGATCCTGCATGGAAAGATGAGGAACTGAGGGAAGGATAGAAAGAGTGGCGAGCAAGTGATCTAAATGATTTGGTGAGGAGGGGGTGGTAGAATATAGCAAGAACAATAGATGAGTTTTGAAAATTGATGAAAAGGGTGAGTAGTTCAAGAGAGAAAGATGATGGGAGAGATATGATGGAGGCGAGCAAAGATGACTTAATGTAAACTATGATTCCTTCACTATGTCTGTTGCGGTATAATCTAAAGGAACAGTAGTTAGACAGGGCTACTTCAGAGTCCAAGATGTCATGGGAGAGCCAGGTTTCAATGACAGCAATAATATGGGGAGAGTAGAGAAGGGAAAGAGCATTATTAATTTCATCAAGTTTATGAAGAAGACTACCAGCATTGAAATAAAATACTTTTAGATCCTTAGTGGTAGATTGGGGGAGTGAGGGTGAACAGAGGGTATGGTGTTACCAGAGACGTTAACAGACCCAGAAGAGACTGGGCTAGATATGAATCACATCAGGACTAAGGTGTTGATCACTGATGGTAGGTAGAGGATGTGGATACTGGAGAGGAGTTGGTGGATAAATGTATTGAGAATGGATAGGGAACATTAGATGTTATGGATGGTAGCTCAGATGACCTTTGCCAGAAGTGAGAGAGCTCATGGGAAGGATGCCTTGGGGTGCTATGACAGTAGTAGAAAGCAGAGGAAGTTTTATCGGAGGGTGGAGTGGAGGGTGAAGTAGGTAGGGTGGAGTGATAATAGTTACCAACAATGGACATTGTTGTCTGGTGTGTTGCGTCACGCTATGATTCTTATTGTATTGCTATGATCTCTATTCCCTGAATATTTTATATGTGAATGACATGATCTTTTGTCAATTGTGTACTTTTGGAAGTTGCTGTCTTACTTTTGTTCAAGTTCGGACTTGCAAGTTTTGAATAAGATTTTTGTTGTGGAATTGATTATCACAAGTATATTACATTTTTGGATTCCTCTATTTTTAGTATAACAACTGTCCTTGTGCAGGTCTGGAGGTCTTCAAATTTGTTCTGTATGACTTGACAACCTGCCTTGTCTTGAATTAACTTTTGTGAATCCTGACTAACATACTAGCTGGCAATATTAGGTCTAAGAAGCCTAGGTGTGTTCATAGCTTTCTACTTAACAATAACTCTGAAGGTGTGACACCAGTGGTAGCCTTTGGGGGAAACCTGTAGTGAAAAAGGAATCTGAAAAGCTATTTTCAAAATCTCCTGAACCACTCTTCCTCAAAGCATCCTCAATATTGGTACAGCATGCTCTGCTAAGCCATTAGTAGCTGGGTGGTAAGGTTCTGACATGATGTGCCTTATGCCATTTTGTTTCAAGAAGATGTTCATCTCTGCACTTGTAAATGCTGTCCCATTATCCGATACCAAAATTTCTGGCAATCCTAATGCAGAGAATATTGATCTTAGGGCAGATATGATGTTACGAGAAGTGGTTTATGGTACTGCATATACTTCCATCCATTTTGAATGTGCATCAATGACGATCAGAAACATTTTCCCTTGGAATGGTCCAGTGTAATCAACATGATTGGACACTACCATGGATGCAATGGCACATGAGTAGGTAATTTTTGCATAAGTTCACATCCTTCACACTGTCTGACTTTCTTCTCAAGGTCTCTGTCAATTCCCGGCCACCACACAAAACTCCTGACTAACTGCTTCAATTTTGTGATTCCTGGATGCCATCGTGTAGCACTTCAAGCACTTTGTCACATCCAACTTTTGGAATGATTACACATTCCCCCACAACAGGCATCTGCCAAGAACACTTATTTCATCTTTCCTCTGCTGATATGGTTTCATTTGTTCATTATCAGGTATCTGCCAACCATGTTGAACGCATCTTCTGACATTTGAGAGTATCAGGTTTTGATCAGTCCACAGTTGGATCTGTTTGGCATCCACAGGTGAATGCTGGAGAGTTTCCAACAACGAAATTATTTTGCCTAGTGTGAGATTCTGGTAGAGGCAAGCAGCTGAGGGCATCAGCATTAGAGTGTTAATTTCCAGGTTTGTATTCAATCTTGTAATCATAGGCACCAAGGATCATGGAGCATCTCTTGATTCTGGCAAATGCCAGTGTAGGGACTGGTTTGCCCTCACTGAAAATATGTTGAAGAGATTTGTGATCGAAAAGAATAGTAAAACTTCGACCCAAAAGGTACTGATTAAATTTCTTGACACCGAATATTATGGCCAAAGCCTCTTTGCCTAGTTGGGCATAATCTTTCTCAGCTGGAGCTAAAGATAGCTTGCAAATGCCACAGGTCTTTCTGGAGATGCATCACAGGACAAAATCAACTTTCTTTGAAGGTCATAGTGCATCAGGATTCAGTCTGAGGTTAGACCAGTTTTAATCTCCTAAAATGCTTTCTACTGATTCAAACCCCAGGTCCATTTGGTTTGCTTTTGTAGGAGCCTGTATAGAGGTGCTAACATAGTTGATAAGTTGGGCAAGAACTTTGAATAGTACTTAACTATCCCAAGGAATGAACTTAATTGAGAGATATTTCATGGGGCAGGAGCCTTGGATATAACAATCACTTTTTCCTCATGGGGTTGCAGTCCATTTCCAGAGATGCGATGTCCCAGGTACTCGATAGATGAGAAAATGAAGTCACATTTTGAGCATTTTAAATGGATCCCAGCTTGTCCCAATCTAGTAAGTCTCTTCTCCAGTGTGTCCAAATGTTCTTGCTTAGTGCTTCTGGTCACTAGAATATCATCCAGGTAAACAGACACATTGGGGACACCTTGCAAAATACCTTCCATGACTCTCTGGAAAATGGCAGTAATGGAGGATACCCCAAAAGATAGGCGAGTGTACGGTAGAGCCCTTTAGTGGTGTTTATAAAAGTGAGTTTCTTCAATGCCTCATCAAGCGGAATTTGTTGATAGGTGGCAGGGGCCATATCTAGTTTGGAAAACATCTTACCACTTTCCAATGAAGCAAATATATCATCAATACGTGGTAGGTGATATTTGTTCCATCTTGCAGCCTGAATCACTGTGACTTTGTAGTCTCCACAGAGGAGTATAGAGCCATCCATTTTCACTACTGCAACTATCCCCATTCTGCAAATTCCATGGCTTTTATTATACCATTCTCAGCAAGGTGGTCAATTTCAGCATTTACTTTCCCTCGTAAGGCATAAGGTACCACACGAGTTTGACAAAATTGCAGTTGTTTTGCTTCATCCACATGGATCTTTCAGTTATATCTTTGACTAATCCAAGTTCATCACAGAAAACAGCTTCATGTTTGTCTAGAACTATCTGTAGTTGGAAGGGTGGGATTGAATCCTATATCAATTTCACCAATCCAATCTAATTTCTTTAAGTCAATCCTTTCCCAGTGTGTCTGTTGCTGCATGAAATTGGTGTAACAAATTGAATAACTGGTTTAAGAAAGGAAAGTAAGATATTTCTAGTAGCAGCTTTGAAAAATCATGTCAGTGCTGAAATTTTGCTGGCCAAATTAGACCCGCATCTACTTAAGAGTAATAACATTCATGGTCACATGGTGACCACATGACAAATTTCAGCCTGATTGAGCCAGCAGAGCAAGAGCAGGTTGTCTCCATGCAATCAGAATAATATTATTAACCATCTGTGGGTGTGGCTACGTGTGCCTTGGGTGGTCAATTAAATCTTGACTAATGTGACCATCTGTATTAATATTTGTGACTGCCGCTATCCAGACACACAGAAGGTTATTAATATTTTCCTGGTCTCTAAGAGACCACATGCCAATTTCAGCCTGATTGGTCCCATGACTAGTTCTTGTCAGGTAAAACAACTTCCTGTGGGGAGGGGCTATGAAAACCACACCCATTACCGTACCCACATGTTGTTAATGCCACTCGAGTACTTGAAGTCTGCATGCCAAATTTCAGCCAGATAGGCTCTATAATGAGCTTTTAGCAGCCAAAACAACTTCCTGTTGGTGTGGCTATCACAAAATCACACCCACAGGTTTTTGATAACACTCACCTGAGTACTTTCACACCACATACCAAATTTCAGCCTGATTAGTCTGAACAACTTATGCATGTGCAGACACACAAACATAGCCCCTATTTATAAATAACTAGCAGCATATACCCAGTGTTGCCCGGCCAATTTCAACATCAAACATTATAGTCAAAGTTGGGTATACAAACCATATATCAAATCTGTCGCTCCAAGGGTTTGTTTGTCCTAAGAACCATTTTTGTCCTCTTTTGGGCCTGACACGAAATAGGAGTGGGTGTGGTCATATAAATGTACTTAAAACATTCCTCAGATAATATTGATTCTAAATATATATGGGTTCAATGGTTTAACTCCCTAGGTTCAAGTGATTTTGCTGAAATACCATTTTGGGCATTAATAGCCTTACACAGAGAAAGGAAGAGGTGTCGCCAGGTGGGACACAGCCCATGTTACTCCCAGAGTGAAGCTGTATATTCATACCAAGTTTTTGATCTCTAGCTCCAATGGTTTTTCTGGCAAAAATACCATTTTTTGGCTTTTCTCATTACCATGGTAACCACTTTGCGAAATTTTTAGCCCATGTTTTAAGTTGGGTCAAAACCTATCATCATGCAGAGTTTCAGAGAAATCCACTTACCGGTTTGGCCCGAATGATGGTAGAAACAGACAGACAGACAGACAGACAGACAGACAGACAGACAGACAGACAGACAGACAGACAGACAGACAGACAGACAGACAGACAGACAGACAGACAGATTCTGTATTTTCCCAGACATGCCACCTGGCTTAAAACCATCTCAGAGTGGGTCTCCTCCATCCCTAAAAGTTTGGTCAAAATCTAACAAAGGGATTTTGAGAAACGGACGAACATAGTTACATAGGTAGTTACATAGGTCTTCTAATATATATATATATATATATATATATATATATATATATATATTACAGCCATATGTTTTGTGGTTGAATTTATACACTTTCTTATGTTGCAATTTTGGCCAACTTTTGAAAAACACCATCAAATGTTTTCTTGCTATTTATTTGGGGTCAAATCGCATTTTGACCCTACTAATATCTACAAAAATATTTTTGTACCACACCTGCCACATTAGCTTGTATTGTACTCTCCTCTGTCTCACATTGTATAACACCATTATGTTCTTGTGATTTCTGTAAGAGTTTCTAGATGCAGTAGTTCCTTTCCTTGGCCAAATATTAGATGTTGTGTCACAGCAACCCCATGAATGAATATCCAGCAGGTTCTGTTGCGTGTGTGTGTGCGCGTGCGTGCGTGCGTGCGTGCGTGCGTGCGTGCGTGCGCGCGCGTGCGTGTAAGACACTGATCAATTTGCGACTAGTACTTGACCTCTTCATTTCTAAATGAATGCATATATATCAACCATTTTCACATTTCAATGGCACAGAAAAGCAAGGCTAGGTTAGTGTAGTTAGGAACAAACAACTCTTGTTATAACCAGATAAAAGCTCAGCATGAAAATTGACTGAGCCTTGTTCTTGTTAGAGGAATAGATCTTGATTAATTGAAATGTGGACTTCTTTGGTAATTTAAAGGTATATGTAGAAGAATTATTGCCAGCTCTTAGTTTGGGCTTGTGTTCTGTTATAGAACACTCATTAACTTCCATAACGATCAATAGTAGTGAAGCAAACCCTACTCCTTGACCTGACACACTTCAGATAATGCATTGTGTTTCTACAACCTCTTAACATGGTGAAACAAAGTCAAGAACATAACTTGTACCTTTTCAGTCATTTTTCATTAAGAAAATTAGTAGTCAATGGATTGTCCAACACTTCCTTGTAAGATATCACATTGCTGAGTCTTTCAATAATTAAGTAGACAATAGTAAAGTTTATACTTGAAGCAGTGAGAGAGGATATCAGACCATTCTAGGATCACCACCAATCTTGAAATGAAGTAATTGAATCAACGTCCATTGATAGCAGATCAATTTTAATTCCATTCTTGCACAAACTTGGCCCTTAGTCTTCAGTGATGCATCCAAAACTTTCACACTATCAAATTATGTTTGCAATGTCCATCCTACATCTTCCACCTCCTCGTAGAAAATTCTATCTTTCTCAAAAACTGTCAGACTATAAAGAACGAACCCATGCTTATTGACATCAAGTGGGATGTAATGGGTAATTCAATTGGTGATTTGTACTTAGACCATCAAAATCTGTGTGCAAAACCTTTCATACTCCTAATAGCTTTATGTACTTCACCATAGTTGTGTCAGCTGTATATCCAGAGTAATCATGCAAGCTATGATTCAATGCCCCCTTGTTAATCCTCTTCTAATATTTTTATCCACCTTATCATCACCTGTTTAATAACTGTCAGTCCATAAACTAGTGCAGTATCGATCACTGTGAAGCATAGTGTGATGCCCTTCACAGAAAATTGGTGATATAAATAATGATTGTCAGAAGGCAAGTACAAACTTTCCACTCTGTAGCTGTTATATATCTAGGAGAGATTAGAACAGGGGATATGGTGCATTATGTAACTGCTTTTAGGTGTGCAATTGATATTTCTCCTCACTGCAATTGGGATGACTAATCTCAATCCAAGAGTTAAATATAGTCAATATCTGTGTAACAGAAACACAGTGGCACTGCTAAGCAATGTAGAGAAAGGTTAATATTAGACAAACATAACTAGGATATATAATGCACACATTTTTTTAAACTTTTTTTAAAAATTGGACCCTTTATGCACAAAAAAAATTGTTTTGGAGTGTGTCAGGCAAATACTTGTGCTATCACCAGCAGACAGTATCCTGTGACACCTAGCCAACAAACTCCTGGCTAGACCCAAATCAGTTTCCCACAAACTATATTCCACTCACTAAGAGCAACAATTGAAAGTGTAGTTAAACAACCTTAATGAAAAATTAATTAGCAAACAAGATCAAATAATGTACTCAAATAGGGTACTAGTCTCAAACTAATATACACACTAGAGATTCAATTCAATTTGAGTTCAGTTGTAGTTCTTGCTATTTCTCTTGTGTGTGTGTGTGTGTGTGTGTGTGTGTGTGTGTGTGTGTGTGTGTGTGTGTGTGTGTGTGTGTGTGTGTGTGTGTGTGTGTGTGTGTGTGTGTGTGTGTGTGTCTCTCTCTCCCTCCCTCTCTCTCTCCCTCCCTCCCTCTCTCTCTCCCTCCCTCCCTCCCTCTCTCCCTCCCTCCCTCCCCCTCTCTCTCTCTCTGTGGTCTTCTCCTCTTGACCCCCCTCTTTATAGGAACTGCCATGCCCTTCCTTGCTCTGAGATGTATGCCAATCAGTTTGCTCCAGCTCACTTCTGGCATCATCATTTCTTTGAGATAGTTCCTTGTAAAATTAGATGAGTAGCTCTGTTTGGGTATCCTGACCACTTGTGGTGAAACTTGAAAGAATCTTGGTCTGGTTGTTTACCTGTGGTGATTTCTTCCAAGGGTTTCAAGATCTGTAATTGCTCATTAGTGCAGATATCATTTTTAGAGAAAATATAGTTTTATCTACAGTCAGGACAGGCTTTCCTGACAGAGTGGTCTAAATAAATTGGCTGTAATTAGTTTTCCCCTAGCTGGATTAAGAGGATATTTCACTATGTCAAAGGGCACAAAAAGACGCTTCCAAAAATATCAAATATGGCTCGGTAACAATTTCTTCCCAGGAGGTTATGATTTCGATCTATAACGACCAGCCTACTTCTATTTGGTAACCTAATAGTTACATATTGAAAAACACACTATTATTCTTCTTCTTTTTTCTCTCTCACTGATCTTGTTTAATGATGAATCACATGGATGTTCATCACTGCAATGAAATGGGCCTAAGAATACCACAACATAAGCAAATTAGAACAAACACAAAACTAAAACTAGGACATAACTAAAAATAATACATAACTTAAACTAACATGAAACTAATAATAACACAAAACTAAAATTTGCCAACCTTGAAAATCTGTCAACCTTTGACATGGTAATATCACATCACAGATGGTCCAAATTAATCTAAATTTTCAAAATTTTCATCAAGCAGGGGATATTTCCTGTTTCTATGCTTCCCATGTGGCTACAAATTTGAAAACACTTTACCAATTTGAATCAGGTCACCAATTATCTATCTCCATCTGCACATTAAAAATAGTTTGTAATCATTTCTCAAAGACCAATTTATGAGTAACTAGCAGATATAGTGTTGTTGGCCAGCATTTAATGCATCAGACAGATGGAACACACAGATTTTATGTGCTGCCGTGAGTGCTTTTGGTTAATGCAATCATATGCAGCATAGACCCTTTACCACTGTCAAAAAAATACTAATAAATGGGAGAAAGTATCACACTCTCAGAAGTCAAGCTATCCTAAAATATCCTTTAAAAAGGGGATGGATTGTTTTCTCCATCCTTAGGATGGGTACTGTTCTAGTTGAAGTAACTTGGACTATGAACTTCTTTGTTTAGTGAACCAAGAAGTCAATTAGGTATGATCATGCATTGGTTTAATATTAAACAACTAAATATAATGACTCCATGATTTTTTTCTTCTTCTTTCCTTTCTTCTTGGTACAACTTATAACTTATATATGACAAGGTAGTCTAAAGCAAGTGATTAATTATTGGAAAAAAATGAAGGTGAAGCCAGTATTCATTAATTTTCTGGTCATCTGAACATGTAAGATAATTGATTATAAAAAATTAAAAAAAAAAAAAAAAAAAAAAAAAAAAAAATTACATCTAAATTACCAAAAATTACAACTAAAATGGTGCATATGCTTTCCTGCCCAGAGTTCAATGCTGGGTCAGATTTTTACTTGGTTCCCTATTTCCCCCCCCCCCCCCCCCCCCCTTTTTTTTTCACAATTTTTTTTATCCCCCCTTCTTACATACTATGTTAGCCAAACATTAATTTTTAGTGTGTGGTAAGCCAAAATGTTTGTGATCCTGTCTGTCCACTCTACAAAGCAAACTAATGTGAATAATTATTGAACAGCCAAAGTTAAGTGATGCTGAGGACACTTCAGGTGTTTCAAGAGCAGAATCAAATATTGAAGTCTTTAGCATTTGCTTTGAATATCAATTTGATAATTATTACTGCATACAGTGATATTATCATGAAGTCCATCACAAACCATTGACAACTGAACTAAATTTTAGGGGAGGGGGGGGGTCCTACCCGTGTGCCTTCTTTCTCTCTCTCTCTCACCCCCCCCCCCCCCCCATTAATGTCAGCAACATCAAACTATGCCTCAGAATGACAATGTATATTGATTAAGCAAAATCTGGGTGAAATGGTCACTGCCTGATTTAGAGATTCATCTTATTTTTCTTGGGTCAAAATATCTCTCTGAAAAGGAAGTATTCATGATTTTATTTTACCCTGAACTTTAGCAAGTTCCGTGAAGTCGAATATTACTTTCTTGGTAATATTGTTCCTGTTGTAAAACTTCCTCTGACCACCAATGCTGAGGTCCCAGGTTCAACTCCTGGTCATGGTTGAGTTTGTTTTCTCATACTTTTTTTTTTAAAAACCCACGATTAAGTCATAACATTAAATTGGAAGTGAGCAGGTTTTGACTCGAAAATTTTTAGTCTTGTTTTTGGAGTTTGCAAGTACACACAACACACACTCTTCCCCCCCCCCCCCCCACAAGCACAGGCACACACACCTGCCAGGTGTGCTTGCAGAAAATAGTTCTCAAGGCATAATAATACATCAGCTAATGTGATAAATATATATCTAATCAAAGCAAATTCTTTTATGGCATTACAGGACACTAATTATGATGCTACATTCCACAAGAAACAAATAATAGAGTACATGCATCTTAAAATAAAAAGAAATCTCTAATATCATCCATAACACAGATACAATAATAGTTCTGGAAAACAATAAAACTCCAACAAAACAAACAAAAACAGACACCAAACTAAGCTTGAGGTTGTATCATACATATTCATCATAATGGGGGGGGGGGGGGGGGGGGTTAAGTAAAGAGGTTGGTATGTGTTTGTTCAGGTGTTGGTAACATCAATTAACAGTTAAATTGTATGGATGTCCTCTTGACAAATGGTCAGTGTTGGGCTCGCTCCTTGCGGATCTTGTAGAGCTGCTCCTTGGCCTTCTCCAGCTCACGCTGCATCTTCACCAACCTCTCCTGCGCCTCCAACTCCTGGCGGAACATGTTCATCACCTTGCCCTTCACCTGCAAACACACATACACACAAGCACGTGCTACTATGATAGAGCTCTGTGAACTGATCAAAATTGTAACATATCTAATTATAGCCCAGCCAAAATAGACACAAAGATTCAAAACAATAGCACAGAGAGACTGGCCTAATCACCATTCACTGTCCTTCCTTTATCTCTCACACACAAAAACTCCTCCCACTTCACCACACATTCCTCTAATCTTAATTAATAATTTAAATTCAAATACACTTCTACACTGAATCTGTTTCAGGGCCAACTACGGGGTGGGTATGCCCTGCCACCTGTCGTACCGGGATTCCTTCCTGTTCATCGTGCGGGTTGTCAGAGGCTTGCTGTGCGGCAGACACCAGAGTCTCAGTGGCCTTCTTCACTGCTGCACCAGCAACCTACAAGAACAACACAAACATGCGATGAAATTAACAAAGATACAACTCGTGATTACACATACATTAACAAATATATTGGAATCTAGTAGACCTATCCCATAACAGTAGCACTCAAGCTCTATGACATATATCAGCATCAGTAAAAGAATGCACAAAATAGAATCATTACAGATGTGTACAACACTGAACAGCGCAGTCCACTATTGTGGGTCCACTTGGAAACATATTCTGAGCACAACTCCTCGGCACCATGGACTGTGCTGGCCTGCCTGTGTGCATGTGTATCTATTCACACACAAGTATTGTACCTGCAGTCTCTTGTTGTTCTCTGACTTAGCGTCAGCCTTGACCTGACAGGCCAGGAGCAACTGGGCAGTGGAGGAGGCCACAGCTTTGGCTGCCGCTATCAGCTTCTCTTCTTGTGCCTCTCCTTGCACTACAGCATTGGCTGAGTCACACAGGTTGCTAGTGGCACTGGCCACTGTCTTGGCCTGCATTGATTACACACACACACACACACACACACACACACACACACACACACACACACACACACACACACACACACACACACACACACAGAGAGAACTGAAGATGAACACAAAAACAAGGAATAATACTTGTAAAAATAATTACACACTAATTAAAGCTGCTAAGGAGGCTGGTTTGGCCATATATTAAGGGTACCTCTAATGTGCATGTTCAGGTGCAAGTGAACTGACTCATGAACCTAAGGGGAGCAAGCCCATGGCTGCTCATCCACTCACAGCAGTCACAAGTCCTCCACTCCATTGGCCATCCTCTGACTTGGGGTTGGAGCTGAGCTTCCCCTGGGCCACCAGCTCCCGCTGTGCAGCTGTGGCAGAGCGGACCAGGGCACTCGTGGCACTAGCTATATTCTTAGCTGCCTCCAAGATTTGCTCCTCAAAGTTCAGGTCCTCCTTGGCATGCTGGTGGAGAGAACAAGTACATAAAAAAGAGAAAGAAAAAGATGTTGAAGATTGTATTATTGCAGTGCAAGATGGCTTTTCAGAACCACACACTCATGACGATGTGCCTAGCAAGCAATATAGACATGTACATGTACATGCACATCTCACTCACAGCAGTTGTCCTAGGCTTCAGCTCAGCCAGCTTCTTGGCCGCAGCTTCAATGGAGGCGGCAGCTTGGAGCAGTTCAGTCTCTGCGATCACATTAGGGTCCTTAGTGTCCACCCAGTCCGCTACAAAGAATGTGATGGAAACACAAAGCAACATGTTAAAGCAACATATTACAGCAACATATTACAGCAACATATTACAGCAACATATTACAGCAACATATTACAGCAACATATTACAGCAACATATTACAGCAATATATTACAGCAATAGGTGTTCAACTATAAGGCCACCTTTCCAGAGAGTGAGTATAGATCTATTATCTAATACACAGAACTAGAGTGATCAGTAAAGGTGATCAAGTTATTGAGTGAGCTTGGTCTGCAGGGGCATAGAGTTAGCTAGGTCTAAATACTCACCCAAAGGCCTACTTTAGCAGGAAGTTCTTAACCCCACAAACAAAGATGTGAAACAGTTGAGGACTGTTTAGCTTTCAGTTAGGGTCCCTTGTGTTGCAATAAAAAATCACTTAGCTGGATAAAGGTACAGAGTGAGCTTGGTCTAAAGAGGTTATAAAGTTCGCTTGGATGATGGAGTGGTACTGCAGTTAAAGTTGGTTTGGTAATGTTAGTTTTGCGTGCATGATATCAACAGAAGGTAAAGGCAACAGGTCATGTGACCATTATTAATGATGCATGGAGCAAGCTGCAGTGACTTATCACCACATACCCTTGACTGCTCTTGCTGCCTGCACAACCTCAGCCACACACACTGCAACATCCTTGGAGAACTTGGGCAGCTGTGCCTTCTTCTCGGCGGTGGGTTTGTTGACTATCTGATGGACCAGCTCCAGCAAGGCCTTGAAGGCAAGTGCACAGTCCCTGCCGGCAGCCAGGATCCTACAGGGCACATGCACATAAGCAAGGGGAGACATATGAAATCATGATAACGATTGTTCTGAGAGAATCATGGGTTGTCTTAGATATCCCCACCCTCACTCTATCTCATCCAAGTCATCTCTTAACAACACCTGATAGTCATCTTAGAACAATACACACCATCTTTCTTTCTTTTTTTTTTGAACAAAAAACAACAACAAACAGCTGTTCTCTCAGATCTAGAGGATCCTCAGAACACAGGTGTAAAATCACGCCGAGATTATACTTATTGAGTATGCAGTGATACAACTTGGTTAGGCAATAAAGTGAAATAACACTGCAAATATCTAAAAATTAGAGTCACTCTTTTCATTTTCACATACCCCACTCACCTGTCTCTATCTTCGTCATTCTCTGCATGCATGGAGGCTCCCTTGGAGTTGAGCAGCAAGTCATTGACTGCATTGCGGCCCATGTTAGCACAGGCAGACACGTCTCCTTGCTTGCATGACTTGCCTGCAGCCACAGCCTTGGCTGACGCCAGTGTGATGGCCTGAGGACAAGAGTGGGGAGGGAGGGAAGAAGGGGAGGAGAATAGGATTACTTGAGCAAAAATGTTGTATATAATAATAATAATAATAATAATAATAATAATAATAATAATATAGATCATAATGATAAATGACTACAAGGGATTGATCTGGAAAATGAAGAGAAAAGACTACACCCATGCAAACCACAATAGATTATATGACCCTTTACCAATTCAAATCATATTCACTAATAAGATCTGACACCTGAAGAAGTATCATGCCTTGTAGCACAAGATTTAGATAAGCCCAATTATGTCACAATCCATCTGGTATGCTCCTATATTCCAAACTAAAGACACTTCTCTATGACTGCACTCCCACATATGACCACACCCATCCACCCTACCTTGGTGCTGCGCATGAGGTCCTCTGGGGTGGCATTGGAGACCATGTCGGGCGAGGCGTATTCATCCAGCCCACCATCGATGGCATCAATGGTATTCTCCAGCGACTTGACCACCTTGCTAGACTCCTCCTCAACATTACGCACTGTCTTCAACATGGAGGACACCAGAGACACCATATCCTATGTAAGGGAAGAGGAGAGGTTATATCAGCACTCAGAGTGCATTAGTATCAAGTGTAGTGATCTATGCAGTATTTATTATGTACAGGAGGAAATGCTACTATTTGCTACATCGAGCAGTTCACCTTGGCAGAGGTCTTGAGTTTCTCCATGGCAGGGTCATGCACACTCTTGCCTGAGGCAGTTCGGGTCGAGTCTATCAGATTCCTCAGGGCATTAGCCACATCCTTCACTGAAGTCAGCAGCAACAACTACACACACACGCACATGGACACACAGAGGGAGAAGAGAGAGGACAGTCAGGGAAATATGATATAATAATATAGTCATTGCACTGTAGAACTTGTCTATAATTGCAGAGCACAGGTATTTCTCCACAACTTTCTGGCACACATCAGTTTTCACAAGTGATTGGTGACACTACGCACACACGCACACACCCTCCACATCGACATGTATGTTCACACATGTGTACCTGTGCCTCCATGTTTTCACCGCCCAGAGCGAGAGCTCCTATCTTGACATGCTCAGCCTCACTGGTGATGGTTTTGACAGCTTTAGTAGCGGCCTCAGCCAGTGCCTCCTGAGAGCCACCTGCACTATTGACCAGACTCTTGGTGTCGTCCACCAACACCTTGGCCGTCTCCAGAATCTTCATGCGGTGGTCAGAGAAACTACATGCGCATGCACACACACACAAAATTTGAAAGTGTAATCACTGGACCAGGATTTGACATTGGATATGGGACAGAAATGCTCGTAACTACTTTATATCTACTGTACTCAGAGTGGATAATAGGAACAAAAGCATCAGACACTGACATGGACCATATTTTACTACCAAGACCGAGTGAATTCTGTATAAAGCACTATAAAACTTCATGCAATTATCACTCTGCCGCCCACTCCAATTCTAAAGCACAGTTCATGCTCCAACATACAGGGTCAGAGGTGCTCCCCTCCTCCTCCCAACAGTAGGTGCAGCCAATACATCGTTACTAATCAATCACAAGATAAACTACTGCATAGCACATGAGATAGTTATCCCATGTCGACATAAAACAGACTTCAAAAACAGATTACTATAGTAGTATCCTGCTCCAGGATATTAGACAGTATACACTCACATGTGCACACGCTCACATGTGCACACACACACACACCTGCCAGACTGAGAGGCCTCTGGGAGGGCACTGGCAGTGCAGAACATGGCGGTGGTCTCCAAGTCGCCCACTATACCGCCAATGGCTATCATGGCATCATTGCAGGCCTGAGTGCCCACAGCCCCGGCCTGGATGTCAGAGATGATGTGGGACACCTAGACAGAAAGACAAACAGACAGAGAGAGGTACACACACACAGGATTCAATAATGTAGTTTTCTTCTTGAATTAAAATCTCCTAACAACCAGACCACTATCTCTCCTGATAATTTGTATACGTTTCATCCTGTTCACACCAAACATCTAAGTCCTTCCACTGTTTCACTTTGTTGCTTCGTCGCTTCCCCCTTCAACTTACTCCCTCCCTCTCTCTCTCTCATCTCACCCCGTTCCTGCATCCCAACTATCCTCACCTTCTCAGTAACCACCCGAGCACAGTCAGCTAGGTCCTTCTTGGAATGGATGTCGTTGGGGTTGCCTTGAACATTAGCTCCACTTTGAATGAGATCCTTGCAAGCTGTGCCCAGATCGCTGCCGTGAATCTTAAGGCGGCGGTTAATTTCGTGAGATTCAAGCGTAGCCATAGCGCAGCAAGTAGACTCCACCAGCTTCTCGTATGTGGTGGTGAGTTCCCTGGAACTATCCGAGATCTCATTCGGGCTGGTGCTGGTCTTAAGCACCATTTCCTGAGCATGCTTGGAAATGGATTTGCAGTGCTCAAAGGTTGCTGCTTGGTAGTCAGCGTATGATCCAAGCACTTCCTCCTTAACTGTCTCGTCCAATCTGTTCATGGCCTTAGTGATGTCATCAACCATGCCTGCACGCAGGGCATCAAATTATTAAAAGACATCAGTGATGTCATTACCTATTTTCAGGTGAGCTATTAATAGCTATTAATATAAGGCTTATTTCTATGCAGGTGGGCTAATAATATCCACCAGTCTGGTCATCCCTAGTTTATGTGCATTGCATTGGCCCACACTAACAACCATTGAGAATAGCTAACTTGCTAGTGTATGTGCCACCACATTCACTAGTAAGATACTGCTCAGATTTAGTCATTACGCTGAAGACAATCAAATTTACTTTTGCCTTTAAATTCACAAAAAAACAAACAACAACAAAGAACAAACTGTCCACACGTATGCATACAGTATACACACTTATCTCACCAGAGGTAAGTCCAGCCACGCCACCAGCTTTCTCAAGAGTGGCCGTCAGCTCTGTAATGGCTTGTCCCATGAGCACACTAGCCTCATCCACCTTCCCGTGAATGGCTGTGGACTTGGGGTTTCCCCCAGCCTCCTTGGATGCGTAGATCAGCTGCAGGGCACTCTCTGCAGGTGAAGAGGGCACACGTCACTGGGCATGCTCACCAGAAGGTTGCTTGCATGTCAACAACACTACTCCCATCAACCACTCCCAAATTCCGTCAACACACCTCCACCTCCTCCCAACTTCCCCTTCCAATCTTATCTAAATCTTCTCACCAATAAGAGTCTTTGTTTCTTCCAGAAGTGAAGTCTGCATCTGAGAGCTATTCGTCTTGGAGGCAGCTCCAATGGCAGCCACAGTAAGTGAAGGGATTTGGTTTGACATGGCCATCACTCTGTGCCCCAGCTTTTCCGCCTCTCCCTTGGCAGCAGAGCAAAGAGGCTTCACTGTGTCCCTGATGTCGGCTGAACACTCCAGCATACGCTCCTGGAAACCCTGTAACAACAAATATGCTGACGTACTTATGCCTACTCAGCACAACCCTGGGGGTGTTCCGCACATGTGCAGATGTATGTATGTACCTGCAAGGTGGAGGAGGCCTGAGGCTGGAGATGCTGGCTCATGGCCGACAAGATGGACTGATCCAACTTGGTGATGTTCTCATTCAACAAATCGATGGCTGAATCGCATTCCTTCTGGCCGGGGCACTTGTCCTTGATGGCCAGGATCAGCGTCTTGATGGCATCCGTAACAGCCTTGGAGTGGGAGGCAAGAAGCTGCCACATGGGAGGGTCATTTGGGTTCAGGGCAAGGTTCTTAGCGGACAACAGCAAACTGTTGCTGGACTTGCTGATGTTCTTCCCAGCTTGGATAATGGGCTCTTGTGCCTTGCGTCCTTGAGCACTGATCTTGGCAGATGTGGATGCAAACTGAGGACTTGATACGAAGGTGGTGAGGGCCTCCACTGCCTCCACCAGAGGCTTGGTGGTCTCAGCACAGGCAACACGGTTCTCTTCGATCGGCTGACTAGCAAGAGACTGTAAAGAAGGAGATAACGACATCACAGGAGAGACAGACACAGATCATAACAGGTTGCTCACGATATAATTATCACAAGGTTGGTTTCTTATTGACCCCTCCCCCCTCACTGTTCGGCACAGATCTCTTTCACACTAACATCGCCTTCCTCTAACAGATAACAATCAGCTTCTGTGATCGCTAATATGGTTATACTGACTACGGCTTTTGAAGCAATAAATGTAAACTTTTCTTCTTTTAAAAAAAAACAGTTCTAAGGGATTTAGAATTGGTGTACATAAATAAAATGAGTAAAAGGCAAGCAACCATGACAACCACTTTTGTGTCATTACTAAATCTGGTCAATTATTACTCCAAAAAGCTTATGCAAACAGGGTTCACTACTTAAGGGGTTACTATTTAAGAGGGCTACTAAGTAGAGCTACTATTTAGGAGGGTTACTATTTAAGGGCAGTTACTATTTATTGGAGGTTACTATTTAAGGGAGGTTACAAATGAAAGTTATATGAGGGGAAGTTTCTCATAGTTGAAATATGGTTAGCATGTTCACATGAGATTACTATGCCAAGGCGCCCAATTCAAAGGCACAGGAAGTCATACAACATAACAATCCAGAAACTATTTACTAATCAACAGACACTTCCCACCTCTCTCTCTCTCTCCCTCCTCAACTTCCAGGAACACACCTTAATGTTCTTGACCAGGTTAGCTGTGCTGTTGGCTACTTCCTTGGCCGCCTGCACAAAGTGTCTTTTGGCCACAGGGTTGTTGGTCTTGCTGCTGGCCACCTTGCAGGCATTGCACAGCACGCTGGTGTGCTTGGCAATCACTGTGGCGGCCGCCAGCACTTGCTGCTGGGAAGAAGATGGGTTCAACAAGTTCTGACAGGCCATGGAGATAGCCTGAGGAAGATCAGAATGAGATGAATATCCTTAACATAACATTCAGTACATCAAGAACAAAGTCAGCATACACAACATAGCAGCACTGTAAGTGGGAACCTGGATAACTAATTAATGGAGTGATGTTTAGCTTCATTCTCTTCAAGTTCCAAATGCTCACACCACCCGCACGCACACATGCCCCCCCCCCCTCACACACCAATCTGAGAACACACACGCACACACACGCACACACACCCACCCCCACCAACCTGAGAAGCCCTGGCGAACTGAGCCTGATCGATGAGCCCAGGAACTGCTGCAATGCTGCTGGCATCAGCTATGCCCACCAGATAGGCAGCCTGGGCACTGGCTTCAGTGAGCTGGCACACAGAATTGGACACAGTATCCACAGACTCAGAGAAAGCTTCAATGTCTCCCTTCTTGGCCTGCAGTGTGATCTGGGAGCCTGCTTCACCCAGCACCTGAGGGGGTATGAGAGCATGACATCATCAGTGCAAGCAACGCTGCACTGCACAACACCCACTGTGGCAGTTGTGGTGGCAATTAGAGCTGTGTCTGGGGGGGGGAAATTGAGTGATTGTGTTGTCGTTTGTAGCTATTGTGTTGTCGTTTGTAGCTATTGTGTTGTCGTTGATAGTTTTTGTGTTGTCGTTGATAGTTTACCTTTGATTTCTCCATAACCAGATCCAGACAGTCAAAGTAAGACATTTCGTTAACCGGCTCATTGGGGTTATCCAGCAGAGGGGCAGCAGCCTATACGGGAGAAGACAATCAACTCTAATTCAACAGTTCTTAACGGCTAGAATATTGAAATGACACAGACCTCAATATTCTAAGACTCTACACAACACCTTACCTACTATTTAACCCTATACCTACTATATTGTATGAGTACATTAGTATGAAAGGTTACCAGTACTCCCATCCATCCAAGCTTATCTCATTCCTAATGTTGACTATTACCATCAACCCTCTTAAGCCACAACCAACCTCAATGTTCCGTGCAGCATTGTCGCACTCCTTCTGTCCTGGTCCTGAGGTGGAACAGAGGTTGAGGAGAGAGTTAATGGCATCCGTCACTGAGCGGGCAGCAGCAGCAAGCTGGGCCATCACATTTGGAGCGTTCGGATCAGCAGAGAGAGCCTTGGCAGCAAGAAGAAGCTTCGATGAAGACACAGAGATGGTGCGGAGGTATCCCAACATCTCATCTCTGCTCTGCTTGTCCTTGGAGGCCCCAGCCAGCATTAGTCCGGTACTCAATAGTTCTTCAAACTGATTGGCAAACTTCTGAGTAGCCTCAGCCTGCACTTCAGGGTTGCTTCTCGCTGCTGCTACTACCTCTGATCCCGACACATTCAGGGAGGCAGCAGCCGCACTCAAGTTGCTCTGCAGCACCTGGTAGCTCTGACCGCCAGCAGTGGGGAACTGGTGCGACACATCAGGGCGGATTGTGGGGAGATAAAATCAAGTTTAAACTACGAAACAACATGGTTAAAATTTTTCCTTTCCCCCCTCCCCTTCCCCAGCTTACTAGGAGTGGTAACGTCTCTTTATTCATCTCTCTGACCTACCCTTTCATCACCTCACCCCAGTTCTCTTCCCCATCCTCCCACCTTCCTCCCTGCTTTCCCACCCCCACCCCCCTCCCCACCCTCTCTTCTCACCTTCCTCCCCATCCTCCAACCCTCCTTCCTCCCCATCCTCCAACCCTCCTTCCTCCCCTCACCTTGCCACTCTGCAACTTCCTGCTGGCCTCAGCAATAGCCTTGATGGCATGATCAAACTCAATCTGTCCCGGGAGGCAGTTGACGACCTGATTGAGTGCTTGGGACACAGCCTTGGCTGCCTGGGCCAAGCGGTGCTGCTTGTTGGGAACATTTGGGTCCTGTACTGCCGCTTTGGCCTCCGAGATCAACGCCACACTCTGATCCATCACCTGCATACACACACACACCAACACACACTCAGTAATTAACTAGTATAGATAGTTGGAACATTGCACTGGATCTATGTTGGGGAGGGTACATAGAGGGGAGCAAAGACATCACCCAACTATTCTTACATGCATGCATTTACACTACTGCACACAAAGACACACACAAATGCATGCATGTATGCATGCATGCACACACATGACAACGCGTACCTGCTGTGCAGTTGTAAGTATATATGCTTGGGTCTGTGCATTGCTAGTGCCAGCTGCCACACCCCTCACAGCATGGGCCAGCACTGCCAAGGCATTGGCCGTGTCTCTGGCCGCTATGCCAGTGTAGTTCTCGTTGCCTGCAGACACACAACATTCACATGTCACAGTATATATTCACACACACAAACTAGTAGAAGCTTATAGGTTCAGAATAGTCAGGTATTGCACATGTGCATTAGATAAGATAAAATTTTAGTTTGGATTCAGCCTACTCAGTGTCATTTTGATACGGAATGTGTATTTTCTTTCATCAACCTACCCCAACCCACTGTGATGTACGCAGCTATTGTGTGAGTGTGAGTGTGTGTGTGTGTGTGTGTGTGTGTGTGTGTGTGTGTGTGTGTGTGTGTGTGTGTGTGTGTGTATCCACAGCGCGATTGTGTTAACAGGTCCAGAATTTCCATCAAAGTCTACACAGCACTGATACTGGTGCAGAAAACCAGTACATTCTGATGCTAGCCTTGTTGTCTTGTGTGGATATGTAATATGTACGCACTGGTCCCTGGAGGGCGCACCTTGGTTGGCAGCAGTGAGCAGCTGGGCCATCGAGGAGCCGACAGTCTTGGAGGTGGCACCCAGCTCCAGAGCACTGCTCTCCACACTCTCACCAGGCAGAGGCAGCAAGACACCTAGAGTGTGTGTGTGTGTGTGGGGGGGGGGGGGGGGAAGCAGGGTGGAGAGAAGGGAGTGGGGTTGGCGAAAAGGTGTGCAAGAGATGAAAAAGGAGAAATGGAATAAGTGGGCTAATCAATGACCAAGTAACCTCAACAGATGAAGCCATTCCATAATCCACGCACATGAATGTACTTCTTAGGGAAACACAATCTGACCTACCCTCCCACCCACACATTCTCTACAGGGTATCTCTGAGATAGACAGCACATCAGTGTCCTGGTATCATGGTTTGTGCTGCACCATTACTATGCAGATAGTGAGTGTGTGCACCTTGTGGGTGTCCAGTTGGTGGGGACAACATGTGGGAGAACCAAATGGAACCTCCAACTATTCAGGACAAAGACCTCTCCACATATACCAGCTATATAGTGCTAGATGCTACCACTACCTCTAACCATTTCCAGCCTCCTGTTTGTATGCCACCATTTCCTTGGACAGCTCCTTGACTTTGGCTATGGCACTGTCTATCTCCAGGGAGCCACACACTTCAGCTGCCTTGGCAGAGGCAGACCGAAG
>OZ017783.1:5239744-5309744 GCA_963969325.1 Lycopodina hypogea | reverse complement strand
CAGTGTTTGTATCAGAGTGATTACTACACTACAGTGTAAATGGACACTAACTAACAGTGCCTTTGACCTACACACTCTGTGGGTCCCACTGAGCACGGTCAGATTACTGTGCTCTTTATCACCAAGTTCCCGTGTTTGGTGTGCAAATAGGTTTATAATAATATCAAAGCAATAGGGTAATGGAATATCAAACCCACAACCACATGCACATGTTTCCACGTAAATACACACCCACATGCATGTCTGAGTTAACATACACAAGTAAAAGTATCAGGTAAGGATGAAACCAGTGAAGATAGCAGTGCATAGGGTACCAAAATAGAACACATCCAGAAATGAATCAACTCTACATTTAGCAGCTTCCATCCAGGCTTTAACCAAGGAATCCATCCAGGCTTTAACCAAGGAATCCATCCAGGCTTCTATCCAGGCCATCATCTGATAGTAGCTATTGGTTTGCTCAGCAAATGGCACACATGCCACCTGCACTTACTAGCTGTAAAATAGACAACTACATGAGTGGGAGCTACACAGGCAGAGCTGGCAGATGACCTGTACAAAGCAATGCAACAATGCAGCTGCAGATATACCAGCATTGACACATGATATAATTGCAAGGAAAGGTGCACACTTGATATTTCAATATTTAATGTCTCTTTTGAAGACATATTCACCCAAGTCCAAGTCCACCACACTACCTACTAATCATATACAGCAATTGGTCTCCAGACTAGAGGGGCTAGGTCCAAGGGCAAGCAATGTGTGTGTGTGTGTGTGTGTGTGTGTGTGTGTGTGTGTGTGTGTGTGTGTGTGTGTGTGTGTGTGTGGTGTGGTGTGGTGTGGTGTGGTGTGGTGTGGTGTGTGTAGAGCTAGTTGAAGTAACGCACATGGTTGTGATGGCGGATCCCACTGCAGTGTAGTTGGTGTCTGATGGGTCTCCACCAGTGAGGGTGATCACAGAGGCAGTGGACGCCAACATGGCGGCCAGCGCTGAACTCACATTCTGCCTGGACACGTCCAGGGTGGTCTGCTTCCACTTGAGGGACGCCTGTAGGCACATGTGCAGAAGGGAGAAGGAGTGAGCAAGGAAGGCACAGTAGTGGATTATTGTGTGTATGTGTGTGCTACTGTGAGTGTGTATGTGTGAGTGTGTGCACAATTGAACACTGGGTTGAGGCAAGTTAAAGTAAGCTGAGAAGGTTGAAAATAGTTCTATGGAAACACACATTGGATCTACATCACACTGCATTCACTGGAGCCCCATGGGGACACACACTGGACCACTATCACACTTAGTCGAGGCATGTAAATGCAGGCTGACAGTAAGTACTCACAGGCACACAGTTCAACAAAACACCAGACAGGTTGAAGTTGTTCAGATGGTATAGAGAGTCATTGCACTTGATCACTTCTCATGCAACACATGCTCCACCAGACCACAAAGACATCACTACTCACCGAGTCAGTTCCCAGGGGAGGCAGCTCGGACATGCTGCACAGGTCGTTGCTCACTGCCTGCACAGCCTGGAGGCCATCGTTGATGTTGGCCTGGAGGGCTCGCTGGGCTTCCAGAATCTGAGGGTTCTGGGCCTGGTTGCCAGGCATGTGGCGGATACCTGCAGTGACCAGTCAACAACCATGTACACATGTGTGCTGATATACACAGTGAGGCACACACATGTGCACACACCAGAGTGGTAAAGAGAGGGGAACAGTTCAATAAGGGACTCCCGAATATATATATCATATCTAAAATTTAAGCATTTTATCATGGTTTCTATTGACTTCACAGATATCCGCTAATTTGTATAGAAACCCTGCTATTCAATCCAAGTTTGAATAAGGACATGTTTTTATTATCCTACTGTTTAAGATAGCACAATACTATTCTCTGAAATATGAACAGAAAAAAAGAAGAAAAGAAGTTGAAGCATTAGCTAGTCAAACAGCTGGCTCATAGAGTTTGATACCTTTCCCCCTTCCTCTGCTCTACCAAAGGGAAGTGGGAGACAACTATAGCTTTTCTCTACAGCATGGATATTCGAGAGAGTGTGTGTGTGATGCATGTGTGTGCGCACGTGGGTGCATGCATGTACCTGCCACAGCAGATGTGTTGCCATGCTGCAGAGCTCCTCCATGAGAGAAAGACGCTCCATCGTCCTGGTTGGCATTGTAAGGAATGCCCATGGAGGACTGCCCTTCTTCCTCCCCATAGGAGTGACCTCCACGAGTAAAGGTTGACACAGACGCCCTGTGTGCAGGTGATGGTAAAGTTAACAAGTGTATTGGATCCATTCGGAGAGGGGTGTGGTCAATATGTGCATAGGGGCTGATGTCTGACTCACTTATGTGGCTCCACATCCTGCTCACTGATGATTGGTTCGTCCTCATCGTCTGGCACGTCACGGTGGATGGGTTTTATCGTATGCATGATGATGTCAATGTATCCTGCTATCAGCTGAGAGATGGTTTCACCCTCTGTGGTCTGAACTGAGTAGAAGGACTCCGAGTAGTCCCCAAAGTCCTGCAGGAGAGAGAGAGGGGGAGAGAGTTAGGGGCAAGGACAAGAACTAACAAGGCTATGTTCTTCCCCAACACTGCAAGGTAATCCTAAAACAACACCTTACCAGATGAGACCACATCTTACCAGACCAGACCTTAAAAGAAACCAGACTAGTAAGTACACATCGGACCAAACTCTCATCCCTCAATATCACACACTGTGACCACACACTAACCAATTTACCCACATGAAGTATTTAAACCCTTTACCACACCACATGGTCCTTAATTATACCTTCCTCGCACCACATGCTCTCTAATTCACCCTTTACCAAACAATATGCTCCCTAATCACTCTTTACCACACCATGTGCTCCCAACAGGACATTAGAATTGCATGGTAGAAGATGTACGTACCAAAGTGAAAGAGTTGGGAGAAGCTGCCCACCGTCTGACAGTGGTGAGTGGCCATGTCTTAAGCACCTCTTTTGTGGTCTCGTCCACACGCATGATGGACTCACGGGTGATGCCAAGCAGCCGGGGAACCAGCTTATTACGACCTCGCAGTTTCTCCTGTAAGAAGAAAGATGGGATATCGTACAGAGTACAAGCAACAAAAAAACAGGAAGAAAAAAATCCCAATTGGTACCTACAGATGTTGCGGCCAATTCTGCAATGACCTTCATTCACTAATCAGTCAACCACCACCCACACATCCAAGCCATTAGGACAAGCATTTTAGTGACTCCAATAAACCTGAACTAAATTACATCCACTTCTGCATGTGCACCAAGTAGCACCCCCCCCCCCCCCGCCCCTCACACAGAAAGTGCCCAGAGGATTCCCCCAGAACAACAAGACTACATAACTAACTCATACAGTGGGTGCATGTTCTAACACAGCTGCTCTGACCTTAACCAGGAAGAACGTGACTCCATAGGTACGGAGAGAGCGACACAACTGGATGTAGCGGAAACGAGCGTTGATCTCACTCAAGTTGTGAAGCTTGCGATGGTCCGAGAAAATGGCCTTTTCGATGCCTTTGAGCTTTGTGTACTCTATGGGCAGGAACTCGTTGAGGGTGAGAAAGCCTGGTTTGTGTTTGGCCTCATTGTGGTTGCCGTACTGGATCTGGCACTGCAAGGCAGCAAACTGGATGGCCTCCTCACGGGTGCATGGATGGGTGCCGTCCACAATGGCATCCTTGGACTATGGGGAGGTGGGGAAATAATAAAACACTAGAAACAATCTTGTTGACATCAATACAAGATTAGCACATGAACTCCAGCCAGGCAACATTTCAGTATCAGGGGAGGAATGTGGCCACATCATGGGAGGAATGTTTCAACATCAGGGGAGGAATATTACAATATCAGGGGAGCTACTCCAACACTGTGAGCTCAAGCACCTTCTCAAGAAGCAGGTCACTTGGTTGGCCAAAACACAACATCTGACCAGCCTACGGTTATCTACATGCCAACATTAATACCATAGCTACACCCACCTCTTGATGATCATTAATATGATCATCAAGATGATACTGAACAACTAGGTACAGGCATGTCACTGCACTCTCACCTCGGATGTATTCATTTGACCTCTCACCTGAACGAAGAGGAGGTTGAGTTGCACTGGGTCATTCCTGTCCACATTCTGATCAGAGAAGAAGAACTTCTTGCGGAGAGTGAGCATGGAGGTCTCCTCAATGCCCTGCTCCCGCAGACTCTTGTCCGGGTTCAGCCAGTTCACTGTCAGGGGTGGGAGGAGGAGAGGGTCAATAGAGATGGGTAAGTACTAACTAATGGAGTAGGCATTGTTAAGAGCAACATTCTTTTATGTACATAATGTGTTAATGGATCGCATGCATAACTTCAATCTATCAAATGTCTACCCCTTTGTGATACCATACAAGAAGTATAGTTCTTAGTAATCAGAATGGTAGACCATTTACCATCTCATTATCACAGAATTACTCCCATAATGAAAGAAATTAAGTAGAGGTAAAGATCAAACACATGTAATTGTCCTCATCGCCCAAGAAATTAGCAACTCATCTAAACCACCACTGTTGATAAACACTGAGGTCAACATAGGTTCACCCCAAACCACTAACGCAGTACATAGAATACATATGTGATGTTACCAAGGTGATAATCACGCCAATCACATGCTCTACAAACATGTATGGGAGCATTGGAAGTAGAGAGTCACATGTAGCCATTGCCAAAATATGTTGGCATTGCTTTTGGAATAATAGGTGCAGCATAGCATAATTGGAATAATAGGTGAATATTTTGGAATAATAGGTGAATAATTTAGAACAAGTGAATAGTTTAGAATACTAGGCTCATATGTAAAATCATTACCCAATGAACTAATAATAATAATCTAATAATAATAATCTAATAATAATAATCTAATAATAATAATCTAATAATAATAATAATAATAATTGTGTTTCAGTGAATTCATTTTTGTGCTGAGACTAATGCTGGGAATGTCTAAAAATGAGAATGATTGGCAATTTTTTTAATAATAGGCAATAATTTTAATAGACAGAACTTATCAGAATTGTAGAATAGGATAGGTACATTTTTTTATCGTATTTGGGCAATGTCTAGTCACATGGTGTCAAATATTTGTGGTCATTGACGCTTTGAACATAAACTCACAATGTTGAATAATAATGTGATATCTAAATAAGTGCAGATGTACTTGTTACAGCCAAAGTGGATTCTACTAGCAGCAACATTTGTAGGCTATGCATGCCACATCATTTCCCTCACATCCTGCTATATCCTATTTACACAGAAAGAAGTTATTGAATTGAAGCCCACTCCTCACTGTGTAGGCCAAACACTACATAACTGAGTTTTGCTGTTGGGGGGGGGGGGGGAGTTTAGAAAAAATGTGTTTGATTTTAAAAAGTTTTAATTATCTTCTGTAAACTAAAGTAGTCACGACAGAAGTTCAGGCCATTCAGACACACAGTGATCAATAACCCTGACATCTGATGGCCTCATTAAGAGAGGGGTTGGGGGGGGGGGGGGAATGACAGGTGTTTGCCTGACCCTCCTGCCAGGGCAGTCTGCCATGCCAGAACAACCAATCTTGCAGACACTGATTGGATGGCAGTGTTGATTGCTTGCATGAATAGTAACATTTGATTTCTTCTTGCTAATGCACTAATTGGATGGCAGTGTTGTTGCTTGCATGAATAGTAACATTTGATTTCTTCTTGCTAGTGCATTTAGTTTGGTGCTAAGGAACAGTATCTATTATTAAGTAATTAAACATTAGATTGCGTAATGTAGTATATCATCATCTCCATTGGAGGAAAACTAACCTATTCAAAGAAGGTTAATCTCTGGAGTAGAGAAGTAGAGTAGGCTTGAGTTTTGTGATGTGAAGTTTCATAAGTGAAGAAACTTCAATTAGTAGATATTCTCAGTGGTGGCTACTTTAGTTTAGGAACTTGATGCCAGTGTGTGTGGAGGACACTATTAGACATTTATGGCTGAGATAAGCCTCCACCACAGGAAATGTTATCGTTGTTTTGCTGGGCAAGAGGGCTAGGCTAGGGCTAGGCGAGATTTCCACCACAGAAACTCTCTAGTAAGTGTCTGGGATGCCCAGAGCATTAAGCAAACCTGCAGCAGAATGAGGCACAGCAAAACTGCTGCTGTGGCCTCGCAGCCAATGGACACACAAGAAGTTTCAATTTGTTAACTATAGTCATTTCAATCACACCAATTTGTATCGGATTCAGGTCACCAGGGGAACTATCCATATAAGGCTACATTGTGAATAGCCTAAACCAAGCTCCTGGGAGTTCAATCCCACAAAACAGTACTGACTTCCTTTTACTGCGACTGCTCCTAATCATTCCCAGTACTAAGGAGTCCTACCAGAACCAGCAGGCCCACAGTTACTCACAGAAGAAAGGACCACAGGTCAGACATGAGTGCCCATTCCAAAGACATCCAATTCCCAAACTACCTGAGAACTCATCTATGCAAAAGCTCATCACATGCCCATATAAGGTAGTCGCATGCTCCACCACCACTAATAGCATTATACATGTAATTATACTTGGAAATAAATAGCATCATACATGTGAATACACTCGGAAACCAACAGACTCAAATGCACTGATCCACTCAATCAACAACTACATCAAATCATATGCTATGTCAATATCACCCCGAACATCCAGAGCATAAAATAAAACAAAAAAAAAACAAAAAAAAAACAAACAAACCACAACAATAACCCCCTTCCCAAAACAACAACAAACAAAACATTGCAGGAGAAGCTTGAAGGTGCATGTGCATGAGTGAGTGTTGGTGCTTACACTCATCATCAGTGTGCAGCTTCTTCTTGAGAGTATCCAGCCGCTTTTGGTCTCTGGCATGATGCCCTTGCCTCCGCATGGTCTGCTCCTGCGTCTCCTCATCAGAGGTGAAGGAAAACTCCTCGGGGTTAGACAGACCTACCAACGGTACAGGAGGAATACAAGCATGAGAGCCAATACTTCACGTGTGCACAGTCAGCATTACATGGGTTCACCACCGCCCACCATATAAGGACATGAGTTTTGATCACACACTCACTGGGATGTGCATTATGACCAATCACCAGCAATCATGAGCAACAGCACAGCCTCACCCTCTGGCTCCACCACCAAACACAACCCCACTACAAGTTGGCTGACATACTCATACCCAATTCTAGACCCTCGTGAACTATTAAAGAAATACCAAAGCACTTGCCCAACTTCCACACATATGCCACGGCTCAGTTTTTGGTATTACAATCATAGTAAGCACTCCACAGGAGAGGACACTTTAACACCAAATTACATCTTATTAGGAAATTAGAGTGGTTCTTAACCACTTTTCCCTAAGCAGCAAATTTAATTAGATCTTACTTCATTACACATCTCTGATGTAATTAATTACAACCGGCACACTAGCATGAGGTTCTTGTATGATACCACACACCCATCTCTCTCTCTCTCTCTCAATACACAATCATGTTCCACCTCACTGACCACACTCTCTTGCACCCACAAACAGGACAGGTGGTTTGCAAGTGTTCTGGTTGGATAACAATGTCATGACCATTTCATTGACCACTGTGTCTCCCACTAAAAATTGCACCTCACCATCAAAATAAGATCTTTAAATAAGAGGACCTATTAATGAAAAGACAAGACAATAATGTCGATGATGATTTCAGGTTTAATCACTACTACCATCACTATGACCAGGTCAGGACAGGTCAATTCTATAAATTGAATTGGTATCATTGTGATGGGGAAAAAAATTCTCAAATATTGAGGAAAGTCAAATGACCAACAAAAAGAAGGGGGCAAAAGTGTGTTGCATTCCTAGCTATAATTTAATCTGTACGCTGGACTAATAATATATATGCTAGATCTATATTTAATCTATCTTCTTAACTTGTACCCAAAAGTACTCCATTATTAGTGGTGGATCCAAGGGGGGGGGAGGGGAGCAATTCGGCCAGTGCTTCCCCCACCTTTCTCCCAGACTAAAAAAATGAACAAGCAAATCCCAGTAAGCACAAAAAGCAGGCAAAAGATTCATTCTACAGATGCAGCATTCCTACCACCAATACTAACCAGAAAAGCAGCTTTGCAGAATAAACAGACAGCCAACTTTTCTTGTGCAGCTGAAGAATCAGACATAACTGATGAGATGAAAGAGAGCATTTTCAAGGAAAGCAAACCTCAGCAATTACTCTAAAGTAGAGAAAGAACTGGTTACAAAATAGTTGCTAGCATAGAATGATTTGAAAATAAAATTTGTACTGAATTCTAGCTAAACTTTCGAAAACTTAATTGTTCAGCAAAATATAGTGCTAGGTGCTAGTTCATCCCAACTCCCTGAAATTTGTTCAAAGCGTACCCTTTCCCTACTTTATGGAGCCACCACTGACATCATTTCTGGTAATTATTTCATGGTGTGCTGGTGAAAGTCATTTTCATAGTTCTTTCATCACTCTTCTTGGTGTTATGTCACCAAACTTCTTTCTTTTTGTTGTTGCTGTTGTTGTTACCTTTCTATACGCCATTAAAAAAAAAACTAAAAAAACACACCCCCCCCCCACTGATGTTTTGTCAACCCTTTACCATGAACGCACGGACAGATGGATGTAGAAATATAAGTGTAAAAAATAATGATATCAGGTATTTTAAACCTGAGTCAACAGATCACTCTAAGCCTTGACACAAACACCTATTTCATCTCCAGGAATTATTAAAATAGCCAGCATCCCTATTAAGCGTTTGAAAGTCTTCTTCTGTGTGAGATAGTCATGTGATATGAGGGCTGACTTCTCAACTTCAAGAGTGTCAATGTTCCAACTTTTGTAAAGGAATATCTTCTTTCTATGAGGAAATCAATGGCAAAACCATTCCCTCTCTCTCCCTCCCACACCCACTCTTTTCCATATAGATAGATTTTGTTGTAGATACTTTTCTGTTGTTGAAATGTCACTGTACTCATCTACTATGACGAGCAAATTAACGTGTCTGGAGAATTCACTCAAGAAGATATTCTTCAACCACTTTTAGGATTGTAATTGCGCATTTTGTTACTTGTGTTGTGATTGGTTCTGTAAATAAACTCTGTATGGTTGCTATCTGTACTGACTGCATGTAACATGGGATCATTAGGCTATGGGGAAACCTTGTGGTCTCTGTGATCTGAATAAATACGTCTCTATCCATTACTGCTATCTCCTAACTCTATAAAACGAAGGATTATTTGTTATTGTTGGAAATACTTTGTGGCACAATGAATCCAAACCATCTGTAATTACTGGCGGTTTCATTTTCAGCATCATAATTAATTTTTTGGGAGGAAGTGCTGTAAAGCACTAGGATAAGTTTAATAGGCAAGTTATCCCACTAAATATAGTTTGTAGGTGTTTGTCTGTCCATAAGTAATACTACTCATGAATGGAAATTCTAATCACCACGAGATTTTACTATCTATTTGGGGGGCCACTGGGAGTGCATAGATTAGAGTTTTGTCTTGGGGAATGCTCCGTGAGAAAATAAAAATGGAATTTAAATTGTTCCTAACACGAAAAGCCTAAGAAACGATGGCCAATCAAGTAAGGTACAGGTCTCCTAAGCTTAAAGTTAGAGGTTTGTATTCCGGACTGGGATTTTCCCCCTCTATTTTTCCCATTTCCCCTATCCTTTTCCTCTTTTTTTTTTCATAAAAAAACCCCCCCCTCTATATAGCTAATACATTAAGAAAAATGAAAAGATTTGTAAATGCAGGAGGCCGAAGGTCGAATGAAAAACCCGCCCATTGGGCAGGTTTTTTCACTAGCACACCATAAACATGGACTTTCTGGAACAAACCCTAACGAACAAACCCTAAGAAATAATTAATCCTTAAACCAGTATCATGTCCCACTATGGCAAGTTGATGGTGGAGTTAGACGGAATACCCAAGCCTACCTTTCCAAAAGATGGCGAGAGATATGGAGTTCTAGGAGCACCTAAAGCTATCCCATTAGAGCTAATAAAGTCACAGGATATCTTCTTACCCATCACATGAGTACAGCTTGTGTTCAATCAAATGGAAGCTTGTACAATTGCTTGTTCCAATATTGACTAGTCTCATGCGTACTGCAATTAAGACTCTTGAACTGATAACACAAACTTTAATTAGATTCCAAGCATGTTCAAACAGAACTCTGAGTGCCAGAATTATTGCCTGCCAAGTTGTTCATTGACTTGTTTTTAATTTATGTGGGTACATACTCTCAGAATATATAGCTTCAATGCTTTGCATGCCCAGTCCAAACCACACCTTTCACACGCCCTACCCCTGCCCCCACTCAATCATCCCCCTTCTCTTCCAATTACTCACCCAATTGCCATCCCACCTCCATTTATAACATTTAATATAATAATAAAACCATTGGAAAGGGTAAAGCACCAAATCTTACCAAGTGGACTGCCCACCCTATACCCTTTAAGAGGAAGTAGCTTCCTGTATTTAGAGAAAGGAGAGCATCCTTTACTCCACATCTACACATGGAGATCTATGTGGTGTCCCCAGGTGTCCCCAGGTATCCCCATTCTCTCATACCTGAGTACCAACCTATTGTCCTCAATACCCGTAATTGCCCACTCACCCTCCCTCCCTCCCCTCCAATTGCTCATCCTTACCTATACGTGCACAGACAGTGCGTATGAGTTCACCCGCAGTCTGACTGTCATCCACCAGTAAGGTCTTTATGGAACTGTCTAGAGTGCGCACACGAAGAGGACGCAGCTTCTTACGATACTGCAACATATCCTGTGGAGAAAGAATGTGTGCAAGTGTGTGATGAGTGTGTGTGTGTATGGAGTGAGTGTGTGCTCGAAGGAGGTGGGGGGAGCAAGGAGTGTTATTTTGCTGCACAACTGTGTGCTTGAAACTATCCCTTTTCCCTTCCACTAGTCACACAATCAGAACTAAGACCAGCAAGAATTAGAACATATTATTGATGGTGGCTATCTGCACTGTGCTTGGTTGAAATAACCAGCCCAGCAACCCAAATAGTAATTAGTATCAGTAAAAAAACTTAAAAAATACAACTAGTGTCAGGGTAGCTGACCACAATGCTGTGCTAGAGTGTGACTAACCCCAGATTTGAGGTGGTAATATTCCAGAGTACGTCCTTGTTCCAACCACCTCCCCTTGGTGGGATCTTCATCGGGCTTGAACAAACCATACTCATTGGCTGCAGACACAGACGCCAGAGATGACACAGACGCCAGAGATGATACAGACATTGCACAGACACCACAGAGATAACACAGAGTCACTACACAGGAGTGTGTAAACCATGCACGTATTCCAACCTGTACAGGTATGAGCTCTGCATGCAAGTATCATACTGTGTACTGTAACGATGAGCATTATGTCATCATTGGTGTTATCATAACTCTACAGAACTGACAGACATGATGTCTTCTAATGAAATGTAGAAACACGTTTGCATGATGCTTGCATGTTGACTTCACTTTAGGGCATCTATTTGTCCAGCAGTACCAATCACGTCCACCATCACTGGAATTCAAATTTTTAAAGTTATAATTTATTATTAAAAATAAATAAATAAATAAAAATTTTTAAATTAATTAATTAAAAAAATTTTTTTTTACGTATTTTACTTTTATGACATGTAGAACTAGTTTCTTCAAGGAAATGTACCTCACACAGAAATGTGGCAGTTGAAGTGTGTATGTTTCCATTAGAAACAATGACAAGTGGATAGACTCCAGGTTATACCTTCGGCCAGACTACTTGATTAAGGTACTAGCAGCAGGAGGTACTTTGATAATGGCAAGGTACAGGAGCTAAGCCTAAGACACATGGACCAGTTCAAAACACTCCACTTTGTCTAGCCACCATTTTGTTGCTTGCAGTGATTGCTTGCCAAAATAAAGTGCAACTAAAGAGCTGGTATGCATAGCATCACCAGATCCACTCACCAGAGAATACAGAGTTATTACAAACTAACCCACAATACCTGCAAGGCGTAGGAGTTGAAATACATTAACCACACCCATTATCTGGTAATGACATTCAAGTTGCCAGTCACTGCACATCCAAGCACAAGCATCAAACACACAGTACATTAATGTGTATCCTTGCAATGTATGCACAGATAAAGACTGTAGCTAATCCATTGGTGTCATGGGATATGAGAGCTGACACACCTTACTCAATGAACTTACCACACACGCACAGCCCCCAAGCACATGCAGTGCAACTATCAACCATCATTACAAACCCAACATAGCACTGTATATAACTTGTACTGCACTATCATCTTCATTCTAGTGTGTTCTTTTTTCTTCCCAACACACTGTGGTTGGCAAGAATGCTCATTGAAGCTCAGCTAGTCTGCACTGACAATGCCCTTACCTTAGCTATGTGCATACAGTAGTCCCCCTCTTGAGAGACCACATTTTTCATGCAATAAGTTGTATTTGCCGTATAGACTTACCTCTGTTGGAAAACCATCTCTCTTGCAAGACCAATTTTTGTCGGATTTAAGGGTTGGTCTCAGAGGGGCTACTGCATTTAGCATGCACTACAATATTAGCATGGTCAACAATGAGCTCCAGTTCATATTTCTAACTGTTTCCTTTAGTGAGAATCGTTCATCTGCTAGTGGCTGTTTTGTCTCCACACACTATATTTTCCCCACTGCCTATACAACAATAAAGACTGTTAATACTTTAGATTAGAGAGTATGCTGATGATCATTTCCTATTTAACAGGAATCACTCTGCATGGACATTGCTCTTGTCCATTGCTGCTGTGCTGTGAGAAATCCTAGCCTTCTCCACAATGCTCTCTTCTCCACAAGAACCTTCTGCTAGTTCTCCTCACAAGAAACTATCAACAGTGACTGCCTTCACCAAAACAGTTGGTGGATTCCAGTGCAACAGCTACCACAGCACTCTCCTCTACTATCACACCAGTTCACATGCTCTTAGCTCTGATAAACAGGAAAAAAAACCCCCAAAAAAACGGGCACATAGTGTCAATGGTAAAGGGACACCAACATATAGGCACAGCAACATATAGGGAAGGCACACAAATGGACAGATAAGCAAGCTTTGCCCACCCCTTCCCTTGTATAACACACACGGGAATACAAACCTCCCCCTCCTCCCTCCACAGGGGATAGCCCACATGTCTGGCCAATAGGAATGGTTACAGCATAACAGTCAACACGAAGGAACTTATCTGGCACACATGCTTCTTGGGCACATGTAACACAAGGTCCCAACACATGTATGCTCGTTTGATGGACACAGGAACATGCATACAGCACAACTAGGCTAAGTGCTTAATCCCAGCACACATTACCCACTAAGCTGAAGAAAGATGCCAACCAGACCAACTGATGGTTTGTTATGAATGTGGACGTTGTTAATTGCCGTCTACCAAATATAGTGGGTCAATACTGGTCATTAACAAACCTACCTTAGCCATGAGTCATGGTGTTCTTAAAGAAAAACAGTGTGGTGACCACCATAAGTGAATGCTACATTAAACTTATAATTTCACTAAATGTAGGTGCAGTTGCATGCTTATTTTCTCAAGAAATTAGAGATAAAGCAATGATCCCCTAAATCTACATATGCAGCTGATCATTCACACATCTGTGAAATTCAATAACCCATCTCAATAAGACAACATAATCAAGCATAGGACGTCGCAGTTTTACACCCGATATCACTGCAGTCATAAGTTGAGCTAAAAGAAGAACCCCTCAATTACACTTGATAGCTTATTGGAAGAGGTGGGGACTACACACTACAACCATTCCACTTTGGTCCTGTGTCAGTGAGAGAATCGTCTACTGCTGCAGATTCTGCGGTGAATGTTGTGTGCATGAGTTGAGGTTAAAATAATATTGCATGTGTTTGAAAATATGCATGCACATACTTCAAAGTTAAAACAATGTTGCTTGTACATAAACATGTACGTACATGTTCCAGATTAAGATGTTGTGTGTACATGAACATGCATGTACATAAAGTTAATTAGGTCCACACATAGCATGTGTTGAGGTATAGTGACAAGTTAATGAACATGCATGCAGCATTGCCATGTGCTGGGAAGGCTGTGCTGTGTGCTCGTGTGTTGTGGTGAAGAGCCACAGATGGAGGTTAGCACAATCACGACACACCTTCAAGCTCAACAATAGCCTACTGCACCACTGTGTAGGCAATTGGAGATCCCCTTCCTGGCACCACCACACCACATCCCACAATCTCACCACATCCCACACATCAACTCATGTCCCACACCCACCACACCACATCCCACATGTTGGCCTAAATACAAGTAACTTGTGCTTCAAACATTACTTCAATGTTGCTCCTCATTCAGACAAGAACCACCTCACAGCGTCATTGTCCCCTCACAGCGTCATTGTCCTCTCACAGCGTCATTGTCCCCTCACAGCGTCATTGTCCCCTCACAGCGTCATTGTCCCCTCACAGCGTCATTGTCCCCTCACAGCGTCATTGTACCCCTCATAGCGTCATTGTCCCCTCACAGCGTCATTGTACCCCTCACAGCATCATTGTACCCCTCACAGCGGCATTGTCCCCTCACAGCGTCATTGTCCCCTCACAGCGTCATTGTCCCCTCACAGCGTCATTGTCCCCTCACAGCGTCATTGTCCCCTCACAGCGTCATTGTCCCCTCACAGCGTCATTGTACCCCTCATAGCGTCATTGTCCCCTCACAGCGTCATTGTACCCCTCACAGCATCATTGTACCCCTCACAGCGTCATTGTACCCCTCACAGCGTCATTGTACCCCTCACAGCGTCATTGTCCCCTCACAGCATCATTGTACCCCTCACAGCGTCATTGTACCCCTCACAGCGGCATTGTCCCCTCACAGTGTCATTGTACCCCTCACAGCGTCATTGTCCCCTCACAGCGTCATTGTACCCCTCACAGCGTCATTGTCCCCTCACAGCGTCATTGTACCCCTCACAGCGTCATTGTCCCCTCACAGCGTCATTGTACCCCTCACAGTGTCATTGTACCCCTCACAGTATCATTCGACACCTAACAGCATCATTATATCCCTCACAGCGTCATTGTACCCTCACGGTGTCACTGTACTACTCACAGCGTCACTGTAGCCACTCACTTCAGGCCCAGCCATGGGAAAACCGTGGCAGGCACAATCCAAAGAGCTATCAACCACTAGTTTGGAGACCATGCCTCAAACAAATCACTTTGTTAGCAACTGTCCTCCTGACCTCACGCAACACAATAAATCAGGTTCAAGCACACACACACACACACACACAACAAGCAGTGAATGCCTATTCTAGACGCCATGGCTGCATGATCAGCTCTCAATAATGCATCAACTTGTCCCACTCTCTATCCATACACTATATATGTTCAGTCATTGTGACAGGGTAGCTTCAGAATATAATTATAGTCAAAGGTAAGGCGCTTTTTTTTTGGTTTATGAAGGATAAATAAAGAATTAATACTAACATAGTCACTCAGAACTTAATCAATAGCACACAGGTGACAATTGCATCCTCAAAGAGGCGGAGTCAGTTAACATTAGATCCAGTACATGCAAGTCAAAGGTAATGCAAATCATATTTCTTATGATTATATGAATAGAAAATAAATGTACCCTTGGAGTGTAGAGTCAGTGTTTGCAAACATAAATAAAATTCACACACATCACCAACAAAAATGTGCAATTATAGGTTATAGGTGGAATTAGTTTGGATAAAGCCCTGAGCTTGTTGGCTATAAATAGGCACAAATTTCGCAGACATGGCATTTGGCAAGCACAGGAATGTGAACTACATGTATCCTGTTGACATGCAGCCAATGTCGCCATGACAAGCTGAAGACCTTCAACAGGTACATATATGTGCATGCTCAAGCTTGGAGTAAGAAATGGCAAAATAAGGATATATGGGAGAGGAGGCCAGACAACACTGAGAAATGTAGGATTGAGAATTGGACTAGCTAGGGGTGGAGCTAAGGGGTGGAGCTAGGCCTAGGCCAGGGAGAGAGAGAGGAGAGGGTTGATGGAACAACTTGGTTGCTACACCAGTTGAACCAGCCAAAGAAATGATGAATAGCTAATCATTGTAAACTTAGAGCATTAAACCGCAGTGTTCTAATGGCGACATCAACATCTTGTAACGACTGCCAACATCAACAACTTGTAAATCAACAACTTGTAGCATCATAGCCAGTAACATCACTACTTCATTCAGTTCACAGGACAGATACCGGTCCAGAGAGGGTTCTCCATGTATACATTCTATCACTACAGACACAAGTGTGGTAACTTACGTTGACCAGAAGCAGCATCAGGAACTCTCTCTCTGATGAGCCGACAAGCATCATACACAATCATAGACTCCTCAAACTGAATAAATACATGCAACAAATTGATTTAAACAAGAACATATTGATCACAGATAAGGAACATGTTGATAAAACTGAAACAATTCAAACGTTAGAAGTTGATGAATGAGATTTTAATTAATCTTACATTGCCTTGATTTACAAGTTTTACTACTGAGTTTAACATCCTCACAGCATGATGTCGACCAAATCAATGTACCTCACAGAGCTACTGCCATCCTGTCTCAACCCATCCATGCAGAAGGACGTTGATCCAGTGAGAAACAAAATCAAAAAACCACTCCCACAGTATATATTAGGTGAGAGAGAGGGAGTAGGGAGCATAAACTCCCCTAAAGTTTACCAGTTGTGGTACATGTCATAGGCAACATGTATGTAATGCAATGTGTAATGCATGTAATCAGTCAAATAAGTAAAGGATCATGGGAAGAAGTCCAGACATATCCATCTGAGACGGTTTATAATAGCATATTTGAGCACACTAATGGGACAGTTCAGACCACCAGAGGGGAACAGGGGCCAGTAGAGCCCACGAAGGGGGGGCACAGAATCAGGGAACATTTGAAGCTGTAGTAGAAATAAGATCGTTGGTTGATGTTTATTTTATGCATACAAAGCAACAAATATAAAAATATAACTGTAGCCATGGATGAATTAATGGTGACTTTCTATATATGTCCAATTATAGTTAATTCCAGATGATATAAATTCCAAAAAGTTAATTAACCAGAGAATTTGAATCCTATGTCGATACGTTTGATGTTAAAAAAGTAATTTAAAAACCACAACTAAAAAACAATAAAAACACAATTTAAACAAGAATAAAAGTTAAGTTCACATCCACAAAGAGAGAATACTTAACTGAGCACGCACGCACACACACACACCTGCATAGTCTTGATGTTGTTGCTCTTGACAATGTTGATCTTGAGAGACACAGTCGCCATGTTGACAGTCTCTCCTTACCCAAGGAACACTACATAGAAAAAAAGGATAGAAAATTAACTTCAGACACACCTTAGCAATAAATAAACAACAAATAATAGGCTCACAACAACAAAAAAACAATTACCCAAAAAAGTATGCTCTTAATCAACATCTCATTTTGAAATTACAACTCACAATCACAGGAAAGGGACACACCCAACATCCACAACTACTCACAACACACACACACACACACACACAAATACTCTCAACACAATCTAAACAAGAAAACAAACACATGCACAACACAAAAACATGTGCTCGTACAAAACACACACAACATTAACACACACACACACACACACACACACACACACACACACACACACACACACACACACACACTACATAAACACACACACACACACACAAACATAAACACACAAACATAAACACACACACAACATAAACACACACACACACACACACACACACACACACACACACACACACACACACCACAACACACACACCTACACCACACCAGGCAGTGCAACACCTAGAGCTAGCTGCTGACTGCCTGCCAGTGGTGGTGCAGGTGTAATCAAGCAAGCACCAGTACAGTGGAATTGGCTGTGCCAAGTGGACAGACAAATAATTGCCCCAGGCAGCAGAGCATTCCATGCAGATGTATGCCAGCCGAGCAGACACGGAGGCCATCTCGGAACAAGACCAGGATTGCTGCTAGATGGGTTGGACTAAGTGACCCTTTACCCTTGTCGGCACAATGGATGATATCTGTTACACTGCCAAGTGTGGACCAGAGCAAAACGAATTAGAAAAGCATTTATTATTTCCTCTATATCCACTTTTACCAATATTGGTTATTCATGAGGTTATTACTCACACACACACACACACTCACACACACACACACCACCTAGCACAAATATGCATGAGGTGTTACTCGCTCACTCAAATAAAAGTTGTGGTGGAACTATTTCATTTCATGCTTAGTTACTACATATCAATTATTTCCATTTAATGCACAGCATGCCACATGCATAGCCTTGCTCATGATCATTTCCCAATCTGCAGTTAATGCTTAACAAAAGAAGATTGCTGGCTATGAGTGTGACCATGTTAAGAGGTGCATGCATTGTGACTATTAACAGCCAGTACAACAAGAAATGGGAGATTGCCTTCTATCAATTTGAAAAACCTTGGTATGGCTGGAATTTTCAGCAGTGTCTGATAATATTGGGCACACCCCAGCTCCATTACAAAGAGTTGAGATGGTGTTTGGGTTTGGAACATTTCTCAATTGAAAAAATAAGAGTCTAAACAAGAAGAGACCTCATGAGATCCTGTGAACAGCATCCACAGCTAAGCATGTAATCATTGCTCAGTAAATAACACAAAATAACAACACACCAATGGATACTGTGAATAAGAACTAAATCAGCTATTGCAGATATTTAGTCGCTACCTTGCTCCTCATCACAACAAGAAATGACTTTTTCTTCTGACGGTGAATTGCAGTGCTCGCTTCAACACACTTCTTATGTGCAACAATTCTCTGAGGTTGTTCCCTGAAATTAACCGACACTGAATCTATTTCACTGTTGTAGAAAAGTGTGTAAGGATAAAGGCATTAAATTGGCTTCAATAATTGTCATGGGGTTTGAAGAAACAAACAGCACTTGCTGATGTGTCTGAATACTGTTGTACAAGCCTGACTACAGGAACAGACTCCTAATGGTGAATGTACCCACTGCCATGGATACCAGCTCCAGAAAGCTTTCATCCAGGTAAAAAATGAAGAAAAAGATTAATCATGAATATTCAAGACTTTTCACTGTACAAAATTTTTCTTCCATCCTCTTCCAAAAGAATATGTCTCCACATTAAGCTTTTTAAAATAAAAAAAAACCCTTAAATTTCCCTGAGTTAATGGTGGTAAGGTGTCGTTGGTCCCGTTGGTCCCGTCTCCGTGAGGTGAGTTTGAGGAATTAAAGTAAGTCTAGAGTTACTGTGCTCGCATTGGATGACCTTTGCACTGAGAGTGATAAATCTGAAGCACCATGAAATCAACTTTCGCTAAATACTTAGAACAGTGAATCCAAGAAACATTAAAGTGAAAAGAATACAAGTGTTGGAGCAGAAATTTTAATTTCTATACAGAATCATTTGTTAAAGTGAAAATCAAATCATTTGCAACTCAAAAATTTCTGGATATTTTGGTTAACAAGGTATCACAAGAGATCTTTCTACATTTAACCCAGAGGTTTAATTTAAATATTTAATCTAAAAACTTAGCCCAAATATATTATCCAAATATTTTATCCTAAGGTTTAATCCAAAAATGTAATCCAAAGGTTCCAACACACTGCTCCAACAAAGTTCCAAGCATTAACTCACCCAAATATCTAGAAAGTATGGTGGAAAAAATATAGCACCTTCTCTTCATAGTGAGCATTCAAAGATACCAGATGGAGTGAAGTGTACCTGACTACCACCTGCACCAAAGTATCAGTGGGTGAATGAACTACCTACAGACTGTACCATGTTATGCTAGCTAGTTGGGCCTGTGAAGTTGGCAGGCACTAACAATATCAACATACACTGACCATATCAACATACACTGACAATATCAACATACACTAGCACAAAACAAACTCCTAACTAGGAAGAAATACTTGCATCCACCAACTGGACAAACATGATAGACAGAGAAATGGTGGCAAGTCTCGTAGACTACAGTCCAAGAGAGAGAGACAGAGACAAAGGAGAAAATGGGAAAAGAGGGCCTGTCAAATGAGGCAGCAATAATCCTCACAAAGTACTGCACAAAGCGTATATCAAGATGCCAAGTACTTTCACCACTTCAAAGTGAGGGGTGGGAGTGACTGAGGCTCCCTTCCACCTAATGCACAGTATCGCACTATGCACATACCTCAGTAATGCAATAGAAGAAAAGCAGACTAAAAAGCTACCATTGAGAGAGAGAGGGGGAGGAGGTCAGAAGGAGTTCATCCTTCACCTGACCTACCACCAGCTTCATGTGGTAATGAAGTCTTTCAACAACCACACCACAGAGCCTTTGATGAACTAACCTATCAGTACAGCCAAAGATCAGCCAACTGTAGGCCTTTCCCAAGTACGCTAGCATTACTTTTGAGCTTAATTGGTAGCTGGGACCATAATCGTTAACTCTGGGAGCATAATTGTTAACTCTGGGAGCATAATTGGTAGCTGGGAGTAGACAAAAGCTGAATACACCTGTACTGGATCAATTTTCAATATCATGGATTAACAACATTTTGCTTTGAGTATGAAGTCAAGATTAGCTTGGAAGACAAAAACTGGATTGTCTGTGCCAACATATTCAAGCACACATTGGTGATCAAGGTGGGAAATGCTCAAGCTTTATGGATTTTGTGTCATTATCACCAATACTGGTGATGTAGCAAGAGCCAAAAATTCAAATTTGCTTGGGTTACTACCTAACCCTATAAAGAACACAACTACAAATTGAACTGGATTACTGTAGATGTTTTTGTTAAGGCAACATACAATATTGAAGGAGATAGACCCTTAGCATCGTCACATATGAACATATCCTTTCTTTCCTCTTGTGCAACTGCAGGGCATTATCCCACTACTACTGCTTTTGCACACAAACTCTCTGGTGGTAATCAAAGGCTTTATCAGCAACTGATTGACTACTCTACCATTTGCAAAACAATCATATGATTTCTTACTGTTGAAATTTTATTATGATCTCAAATTACCATTGAAAGCATTCAAAGCAGCCCAATTCTTTTATCCTGCCAGGGTGTGTGAACTCAAATCTACCAGTATTGATATTGAAGATTTAAAAGTCTTTCCTTTATCCACTCTGTTAATTTGGGATAATTTAATAGCTGACCTACCAAAGTATTGATCCCAAGCTGTGGGTGTGTCTACTGACGTTTTGAAATTGCACTGGTGGCAAAAACACTGAGGATGAACTATCAAGGTGGTCCAGTGCTGGCAAAGTTGTTCTTAGGAAGATAATTTATTATATTTGCTTTCTTCTTCTTTCTTAGTTGGTATTTCATGTATTTGGCTTTGGTTTAAAAATATATATTTTTTGCATCTTATAAAATTGACGACCTACATGTAGGAATAATTACTTCAATTAGCAGCATAATTGGTACTTTAGAAACATTAGTACTTTTTAGAAGCATAATTGATCAAAAATGCAGCATAAAAGAATAGCATAATTGGTCCAAATATTAGCAAATTGGGAAAGGCCTAGCCACCAGTTGACTCATTCCATGGCTCACTCACACCATGGCTCACTCACACCATGGCTCACTCACACCATGGCTCGCTCACTCATTCACTAACACCATGGCTCGCTCACTCATCCACCCACCCACTCACTCATCCACCCACTCACTCATCCACCCACTCACTCATCCACCCACCCACTCACTCATCCACCCACTCACTCAACTCCTTTCTTTAATCTCACACTATCTTTGCAATAAAAACAGGTTCCAGGCCTACTCAATCCATATTTCTATCCAGGTTTTTGTTTGACCTTCAGACTACATGGTTGCTTTGTTTTACTGAAGCAATTGCATAAACTAAACTATGCACACTGATAGTATCAGCGATGCACCATCTGACCAGGATAACTAGATAAAGAGAGCTAATAACTTCTCAGGGAGGTGAAACATATAATACCTCATAGTTGCCACTAGCAACTATTCAGATTGCAATGGAGGTAAATAGGAGATATCATATTTGTTATCAGATCGCTTAAATAACAGTATCCACCACACATATAGGCTAGATTATCATCTCCTAGCAACTCATTTCCGTCACAATCTCTTCCAATGTACTATTCAGAGATAACAAGGGTCCATTATTCTCACAGCCCTAGGCTAGTACACCTAGGGGTCACTGTTATAATGAAAGAGAGAGAGAAATAAGGGCCTCAATTGTGCCAAAGGTTCACAGCTATTCCCACAGGCCAAGGCAAGTACACCCAGAGGGACATTGCTATGATAAGAGCCCCAGGGCAAATAATTCCTAAAGCTAATGATGTTTGAGAGGGGGAGAAGTGCTGCCAGTGTTGAAGTCCTCCAAAACTTACCAATTTCATCAAAACACCTCCAAAAGGTCAAACAAAAGTATATTTAGCCTCCTGGCATACTAAATGTGGGAACGTGTGTGTGTGTGTGTGTGTGTGTGTGTGTGTGTGTGTGTGTGTGTGTGTGTGTGTGTGTGTGTGTGTGTGTGTGTGTGTGTGTGTGTGTAAGGCATCCATAAGGAGCACTATGACTAACAGCTGTTACCCCACAGACTGAGCATGATCAAAGTATGGAGTTAATGACTTCAAAGACTAAAACTGATTGCTTTTTTTTTAGATTGTGAAGGATAGCTAACTTTATGGATTGAATAAGATGAGTCTGTTTTTATGAAAAATGATTACTTAGCTTTATGGGGAGTAAGCCAGGGTACTGCATACAAGGACCACAGATATACATATATATATATATATATATATATATATATATATTTTTTTTTTCAAAATAAGAGCAAATTTTATGATCAAACAATCTGAAAAGGTTTAACTTCATATTAACCCAACCAACCAATACCATATACGATGTATACAAGTAAAGCCTAAGCAATTCCCATTAATTTGTAGACACAACTGGATTCCACTAGATCAACTGTTACCAGACCACCTAACTGAGGCAGACACACCTATTAAACAGCACGCCCAACTTCAATAGACCCGCTAAACGGTGCGCCCAACTAGCGCCTTATCAGACCTTTTCTCACACCCACGACCACCACTTACCTCTATAAACGTGCTAGGTAAGATGCCCACTTCTGACTTGAAGTCTTTCTGAAACTATATAAACAAAACACTTCACTCGTACACTCGTATTTCTGTACAGAAAAAAGGAAGTTGACCAATTCCGTTCAACAAGGTTGAGCCAACTAGATATTGTGGTTGCGCAAGCGCTCCACCTTGAAATGGGCGGGGTCGGCTTGCCGCTGCCAGCGAATGCACAAACTGTTCCTCCCAATGCGGAGTGACAAATTTTTTGACAAATTTCTTGACAAATTTCTTCATATATCAGTTTTTGTTTTGTATATATTTTTGTTTGTTTTTTCTTTCAGAACATGTTTTGTGTACATTCCGGTCCCTCCTTGTCTCAGGGCTTAGTGGAGCTTTTCCCATTCAGCTTCATAATAACTCACAGTAGAGGACCATACTCCATTTGGTAAACCTGCGTGTTACTCTGCAGGTTTACCTACCATTTTAAGTGATTTCACAATTCTAAGCACTGTAAAAATATGACTATCCAAAAAATTGATCTTACAGTAGTGTACTTAGCTAGAAACCAATTTGAATTTGTTGGTCAAGTTGAAGTATTGTCCTTGAACATTTCTTGTACCACATAAAATTAATAACACTACAACTCCACTTTATCTCAGGAAATGCCCTGCAGGATGCAATACACTGCAAGAGGTTAATTAATTCTCCCTCCACCGAGACCAACCACTAACTCAACTGAGAAAAACCACAAATTCCTTGAGCGATGCCTTGGGAGGTAAGCAATTCCTCAAACTAATATTGCTTTATACCCTTTACCTATTTTGTTTGGGTTAATGGATTTTTTGTACCCTATGGAGGGAAGTGGAGGTTAGTCAATGCAACCTTGAATCTTTCGTATGCCACGCAAAAATTTGCTTACTTGTACTAGTTGCCTTGTGTTGCTTGATCCTAATAGCTGCAAATGTTTCCTGATCTGTCTCACCATAGTAGGTTTATATACATCTCCCTGTGTTATATATCTAAAGTCTGTGTAGCTTTGTGGCTGCATTGCTGAATCTACCTGTACTGACGCAGTATTTTCTGAATAGCCATATCATAATAGACATGGCTGACCATTATTGATGTCCATGCTCTAGTTTTCATTTTTACTGTTCCATTGAAGGGAGAAGTCCTCAGGATCATATTGTATTCTCACACCTTACATGCACACACACACACTGTTTAGCTGTCGCCATGGCTACACTTTGTACCCTGGAGGATGCACATATCCATGTTAGTGCATGTGTTGGTGATTGTCATCCCTCCATGACTAAGCTGGTGGAGTTTGTGCAAGATCATCGTTGGATCTGGGACATCAAGATAAACAATATCTTCTATGAGGAATGGTGGAACAATTTCCCTCATGACGTAAGCTGTTGTCTGTTTGTTTTTAAGGTGCAAAACAATGTCTAATATCAAAATATTTGTAGTCCCTCGAAAAATACTGGGATAAACCATACTCAGCCTAACATAACTCAATAAGTTAAAACTTTCAAATCCTAAATTGACGGAAGGGGCAATTAAGTTTGAGCAGAGAAACCCCGTCTCATACTATTCCCCTCCCTCCCTTTCCTCCTTCCCCTCCTCTCCACATCTATATAAAGGAATGTGTATGTAATGCTCATTGTGTTTGGAAATTAAAAGAGTACTTCCTGAGATCGAAGGTAGATGAAATTTGGTGATAGGATAGACATAGTGGCAAATTAATGCCCATTTTCTTAAAACTCTGTTGAAGATAATTTAACTGGGATAACTTGCATTTAGTGTAATTTTTACCAGTTTTTAGGTTAAGGATAAACTCACCACACCCAGTTAATGTCTAGTTTCTTGGGTCCTGAAGCCCCTACAGTCTCGCACTGAGGTTCTAACATTTCCCAAGTTACTACTTTAGTGAAGTTACATATGTAAGCCAAGTTTCAGGACTCTTATGTCCAAGAATTTGGCAGTACATTAGCCATATGAGTTTAGTGTAATGAGTTCACTGAAAATGAACTCACCAGCTCCGGTGTGGCGAGCGAAGTGAGTCCACTCGCTAATTGTGTTTTAAAAAAAAGAAAAAAAGAATAACAATAAATAAATTTAAAAATTTAACAATTTCAAAAAATCAAATCAAAGAATTACCTTTAGTAAGCCATTTTTATTCAGTTAATAACTGTGTCTGATTTACACTACTATAATATAAATCGCTATAACTGTTGAGATCAGCTGATTCCAGTGTGAACCCTTCATGATAGCTACTTGAGTACCACTTCTTTATTCCCATTAACTCAACCAGGGTTTTAACTAATGATCAGAATCATTACCTTGATAAATATCTTAGTAAATGTTAAAAACCTTTTTTTAAAATTTTTTTAATTTCAATTTTTTTTGTACTTGTTAAGGCGACACTCAGTAATGTTATGACTCAGTTTTGATGGTGCACACCCACTTAAGCCTTTTAGAGACAAAATTATCATTTCTTAATTTTATTCTCAATCAATTTTTTTATCCTTCTAAAATATTCTCATTTAGGTATATGATCTTATTCCATATTGTGATAAGCATTTCTAATAACTCCGGGGAATATGCAGGAAAATTTGGTAAAGATCTGTGCAGGGGAAATGCTATTGATTGCATACCAACTTCTTTTTTATTTACATATATGTGTATTTATTGTTGTTATTCTAATAGATTGTGTAACTAGCAGCCAACTATTTAACTTAGATGTTTAGAGAGTTTTTTTTATTATCATTTTAGAGTTTGTTTGAAAATATCGTTTATCAGGCATAGCTGCAATGGTGGCAACTATGGCATCAGTACAACCGAGAGAGGATGAAGTCTATCAGAACCCAAAATTTGACTCATCTAGTTTATGATTTCTTAATGTTATTATAGAGTGTTAGGATCCGAGTATTCTAAATCTGGATAGTGATTAAATAAAGAGTTGAAGCTGTGGTGGGCATGGGCGATGGAAGGGATGTGGTGGAGACCTACGTAACATCATGTTACAAAGCATGAAAGTGGACAGTTTGGTATAAAAGTTAAAACCTCAGATCTTGTTATCCATTCTATCTACATTAGACCATGATATTTCAAAATAGGATGGGTTGCTACAGATTAAATATATCTGTGGTAGCTCTGCATATGAAGCAGTATTCCTGAAGGACTTTGTACAAGTATTCAAAAATGGTACTCTTCCTTTCAAAAGAGAAAATGGAAAAATGAATTGTTTGAATGAGTTTTGGCATGTATTTGTTTAATTTTGTACATGCACATAAACTATGAAAGTCGTAAAATGACTATGAAAATCATAAAAGGAAAGAAAAAAAGCTAAATTAATTGAAGCTGACAAAAGAATTTTTACAATCATTTTTAATGTACTGATCACACCAAGTGTATTAAATTCAACAAACCACTGATATGAATTCCTCCTTTGTACTTCTAGTTTCAGGTCTTCTTTGAGAAGGGCAGCTTGCACACACACTCTCAACCAAGCTCAAGACTCATTCATGTATGTGTCTGCACAGATGTACATTAGCGACATATTTGAGCCTGGTGATGTGGTTATAGTTGGTTCTAGTCTCAACATGCACACCTAACATTAGACACACTGTATTGTCCCTTATGAGAACACATTCATCCATCCATCCATACAGGTTGCTATGGAAACATGTGAAAAGTTAATCCAGGGGAATAACTATCTCAGAATGTTGTATAGCCCAAGTCAATCACCTAGTTGTAGTCAGTGTTATTGTTCTTTATTTAGCCAGTAGCATGTATGTGCGGGCAGACCAGCCAACATTTCCGCATGCACTAAGACAGTCCAACATTCCTCCCTCCAATCTTGATGTCCTGCCAGACAGTCCAAATGTCCCACATTGTGGTGGTTCATGTTTTGTATTGTCTTGCTTTGATCAGCTCTTGGTTAGTCTCTGCAGGTGAACGATTCTCCCACCCCATTTGCTTGGTAAGCTTGTGTTACCAAAGACAAAAATGTGGATGTCACCATCCCCCCCCCCCCCCCCCCCATTTTGAGTGTTCCTAGACGCTGTGTGCCAATGGTCAAAGATTACTCTAACAGAATATTATTTTGATACGAAACCATGTGGACTAATATTACAAACATTTTGCAACCATAACATAGTTCCCTCCTTCAAAATAATACCTTTGACTGCATGTAACAACATGCAACAAGAAATGAAACCAGAATTACATAAGAAAATGTTTTGCTGACCACACATATTGGTTAATTGTTTTTGTTTTTTTTTCATATCCTTTGTAATGGCAAACACTAGCTTGTTGTTATACACATGATATGCATTTATTTTCACAGTGGGAGACTGTGCTTCTGTCACTTAGTCCAGAGGAACTGAACAGACTTCCCCATGGGTTTTCTGAGGTACGCTATCAATGTCATTAGCTATAGTGCCCAGTAACTTAATATTTTCTATTCTATTGAGTGAGTCTATTACTTTCATGGAAACCACCATTGATTGGAGATATTTCATGGTTTTATTCAAATTAGGCAATTAATATAACTGAACAAGCTGATTCAATTTTTTTTGTTACATTGGTGTGTTCCATCATATGTGACCCTTTACCTAGTGCAGTAATCAACATTGCATGTGGAGTGCTGCACATGTATTGTCATAGTAACAGTGGCAGAGATGTAGCAGAAAACTGAATGGTGTAAGAACATGTTAATAGACAGTACAACGACTTGTACTTAGTGAGGTTTGCTGCCCTGTCATCTAGCTTGGTACTCATGGTTAGTGAGGTTTGCTGCCCTGTCATCTAGCTTGGTACCCATGGTTAGTGAGGTTTGCTGCCCTGTCATCTAGCTTGGTACCCATGGTTAGTGAGGTTTGCTGCCCTGTCATCTAGCTTGGTACTCATGGTTAGTGAGGTTTGCTGCCCTGTCATCTAGCTTGGTACCCATGGTTAGTGAGGTTTGCTGCCCTGTCATCTAGCTTGGTATTCATGGTTAGTGAGGTTTGCTGCCCTGTCATCTAGCTTGGTACTCATGATTAGTGAGGTTTGCTCCCCTGTCATCTAGCTTGGTACCCATGGTTAGTGGCCAGCAAAGAAGTAGCAAATGTTAACTGTTCAGAATGAGTTGTTAAAAATTATATCAACTACTTTATTGAGCCAAATTGCTATGTATTTACAAATTGAAGATATATATTTCTTAAATTACCTTGGTCTCTTATTACTGATATACATCAATTGTGTATGTCATTACTGAAATAATTATTTTATTGAAATAAATCATTAATTAGTAATCGATGTGGTCTGATCTGACGACTTTAAATTTGACATAGCCTCCCCTGATCTGCATGACCACATCTACTTGACTGTGGTTGTTTTAATAATTTGTTTTCTAGGAATGGTGGCCTGAATCTCTGAAGCACTTTATCTCGCAGTCTCTGAGCTTCTCCCTGCAGCGCTCTCTCCCTCTCTCTGTGGCCACCGCATCGCTCCACATAGAACCTCCCACAGCTCGAGGCATGAAGCACAAGAAGCAGCATGAGGTGGGTGTGGTTAAGAGGGACTAGTTCACAAGGCATTAGTCAGTTCAGACCGATCATGAATCAAAGGCAGCTGAGTATATATATATATATATACAGTGCAGTCCTTCTCTCTGTGCACTTTAAAAGATATTGAGTCTGGACTACCAGTAAAACTACATTTATAAAAGTAACTGTAGTCACAAAGAAGAATGTAAAAGTTGTGCAATGCTTCTTACCAATGAGCTGAAAAGGAAGCATTGGGTTTTGAAACATTGCACAGGTATAGTGTCATGAAACTTTGGTTGAACACATCATTTGATATGGTACTGCCAAACACTGCACCACTGTTGCATTCACTGCCACTAGTACGTCTTGCAGGAAGTGCTATATGCTCCAAAATTTGCAGGAGGTTCAGGCATGCCACAGGAACTGTGCAAGTGCACTGCTACTGAACAACAGTTTTTCTTATGTCTCAGAGGCAACAGAACAATTTTTGGAGTTGCAACAGCAACAACAAAAAGAAACAACAAAAAATATATATCTGGTGGACATATCACAACTACACACTTTCATTTCCTTTAGGAATTGTCCCTTATTGCTAGCCCAGCACATCCATTCTTGCTGGCCCACTCTACTCACAGATGTGTAGCAGCCCATGGTCATGTACTCTGTGCTGTTGCAGGTGTGTCACATGGCAGGGTTGGTGGAAGAGGTGTGCCGACTTCACTCTGCCGGGATAGTTCTGGACATGGGGGCAGGACTGGTAAGCAAGTAGTGGTAATATTGCAGGACACATTGTAGCTGATAGGTAGGAACTCCAGGGACAAAGTTATCGATGAGTGATCCAGTGAATATTTTGGCCAAAGCTTTACTCCATTGTTAGAAGTTCAACAAAAGTTCATTTTAAAGCTAATTATATTACGAGATCATTTTTAGACAAAAGATACTAGAATGCACAGGAAATCACTAAATTTGTTTAAAAATTTTTTTGTTGCATTATTATTCAATAAATAAAGCTAATTTTGGTAATTGAATGTAATTAATCAATCAGGTATTGTTAACAGAGAATAAGTGATCCTGTTAAACTCGTGAAACCAGATATTCAACTATATCCCTGTATATTATATAACAAGCTAACCAGTTAGAGTCTGATCCAGTGCAGCTATGACCAAGGGAAACAAGCATATGACATGATCATGTAACCTAAGCTTTGCTTCTCAACATAGTTAGTCTGCCACACCTTGATTAATTCATTGTGTGACTTTGCATTTATTCTGTTTTAGTGTGTGTACATTACCATGTTATAACCAGTTGACCGCTAATTTATTTTTAATGAATTTTAAGTGGCATGTTGGACCATTTATGGAGCCAGAGGATACACATGCGCTGTGCTACTATAAAGTGCTGAGCTGGGTGCCATGAGTTGAAGAACATTGTCCTAATACTAACAATGTTCCTCTAAGTCCTGTACCAATGTACATTATGACCTGAAGTGAAACTGGAAATATATTGTTAGGTGGTGGGGAAAATGGCCTCTACAGCACATTCCTGTGGTTGTTGTCTCCTCACTTGTGTGTGATATGTCACATGACAATGGTCTGTCTGACCCCTTCACAGGGGTACCTGGGTGATGTGTTGTCACGGCAATGTGGACTAATTGTTGTTGGCCTGGAGAAGGAAGGAGACAGAGTCCAGTCAGCCAGACAGAGATCTTCTCTTGGGAAATCTGTGAGTCATTAAGTAACAGTTGCAATATGATACTCATTGCAACACTGAACGATGTTGTATTGATTTCAGGTGCAGCATTTTTGTTGAGGAATATAGCACTACATAGATTTAGCAGTATCTAGCATGATAATGTGGAGTGGCTTTCACAGTTGTCATAGTTCTAAAGCTATTGGGTGAGGAGGGGTGGGGAGGGAGTGGCCGCAGATCGTTTCCTCTACCTCCTCACTGATGTCCACTGCTTTCTTGGAGTACTAGGCCCTTGGTTTGATCTGCCCTCATAATGCCTAGAGGCAAGCAGGCCACATTAGTTGACCAAGTAATCTCAATGCTCCACCACAACCCGACAGCAATCTGTGCTCCAATATTGATGAGTAGTTACTAACAATCACCAGTATGTCCATCTTACATCAAATGCCAGAGATCATGTTATGCAAAGGAATTAATCTTCTCGTAGGGTTTCTTAATTAATTCAACTGTAAATGTACCCGTCCTACGGACAGAGACAACAAAAATATATTATTTAATTTGAGATTTTTATTGGAGTTTTTTTGTTGTTTTTTTTTTGTTCCCTGTCAAATACCAGACATTTGGGCCTACAGGGCTCATGCAAAGAAAAAGAAAAGGATTTGGGAGGCTGGTTCTCACTTTGTGAGTGTTTACAAATATTGTGGTTTGTAGTACTATGGTGGTTACTCATGCAGGAAATGAGCCTCCTCCTCCAAGGATATTTTAAAGAAACAGCCGTACAGGCTTTACTCCAATCTCCACCAAACTCGTCCACCCCAGGTGACCCCCATCACCCCCTGAAAATTTAAGCCTGGTCTGCCCAAGTGTCTGGGAGAAGATGTAAATGAATATACATACAGATATAAACATAGGAGGAAGGGGGGGGGGGGGGGGGGGGGATATGGGAGACATTGCCGCATTTCTAAAGTAAATGTTATGATGCACCTCTAGTAATTGGTGTCCTTATGAACTTTCTGTGTGATTTGTAAACACAACTTCCTCTAGAAATGTCATTTTAAATGGGATCAGATTACACGTGAACTATCACATTATAATTACCTGTGGCACACAGGTCTAGGAACACTTGGAATGGTGGGGGGGGGGGACATCCACATATTTTTGTCAAAAATGCATTTTTAACAAATTGTTTACTGCAAGGAAACACAAATGTTTGTTGCTACAACTAAGTGAGTGGTTATTCATGAATAGGAAGTTTATTTAATGGACCTACGCCCCTAGCTGTAGCCCCAACCACATTCTCCCTAAATGGGCCAGTGGTCCTGTGAGCAACCCCTGAAAATTTCAGGATGATTGGTCCAGGTATCTGGGAGGAGATAGTGGATATACAGACAGACAGACAGACAGACAGACAGACAGACAGACAGACAGACAGACAGACAGACAGACAGACAGACAGACAGACAGACAGACAGACAGACAGACAGACAGACAGACAGACAGACAATTGTAAATTATAGTAAGATTAACCCACACCATGCAACATTGGGGTATTGGCCTCAAGATGAAGGTACTAAAGTGTCTCCAGTTTAGAATCAATTCTTTTGTGCATCAAGTTTACAGAACAAATGTTTTATCTGAAAAACTATGAACCGATCCTTGAATAATGACTACTCATGTGGTACAGCATATCCATAGAAACTTGAGGATGTGTCTGATTGGTGATCATGGATGTCTTTCTCAACTTTTAGAGAGTCTGAGTTGTGAATCTATTATAACTGGTTATATTTCTCTCTCTCTCTCATGAGTTGTTGTTTTTTCCATAGCGATGCATTAGCACAGCCGGAGTCTCTCCCTCGTGATTTGAAATGTTTACAATTAATATTACATGTCACTACAAAAACAAAAGGAATATCGATGAAGATTTGTTGTGCAACCAATCTAGACAAAATAACATGCTATAATTTGATATCACACTTAAGTGGCTAAGTAAAATATTATTAACATGTTCTAGACGGCCCGCTCACCCATATATGGAGTTGGCCATATATTATATGTGGATGGATACAGTGTGCTGTATACCAGAGTATTGGCGGTCTGACTTCTGGTGCTTGCAGTCTCACACAAGCTTGTATGAATAAATATTTTCCATAATGTCTTTATTAAGTAATTTCCTTCTTGTATGTGTTGAAGTTGAAGGAGGCCAGGAAGAAGGTGGAGGAGAAAAAGGTGGAGGAAGAGGAAGAAATGGATAGTCAACTGTATAGTGAACTATTACAGTGTGATGCTGGGTCATGTGAGGGTCACATGATGGAGGATGACCCCTGGCTGAACTCAGTGATGCATGACCTGCCGAAAGAGTTGAGTAAAGATAGGGCTTGCCAGGTGACCTTGGGTCTGGATGTGACAGACACCCCACACACACACACCAAACTAACTCTGCTACTGCAGCTTCTGGCCAGTAAGGAGACATGTCAGAATATATCTGATCATAAATGAGTTATTGCAATGTAACACATTATTATGTTCCAGTTGGATACTTGTTAACAAGCATTCCTTGTTTGTTAGTTTGATCATGATATCCATAAGATACATTTCCTATAACACACACCCCTTGTTTTCATTATGTTATGTTGGATCAATAAACAACTTCATGTTTTCCATAATATTTTATAGAAAATGACAAGAATAATTTTTTTTTGGTGTCACATAGGGAGGTGTTACAATCATGTGGGGTATCCACATTTGCAGCTGTGTTGAATGTGTGTCCATATAGCATACATATGCTGTGCCTCTCATCTTGCTGCTCCAGATGTGCATGGTAGATGGAGAATTACACGCTCCTTGCTTCTCCATAATGGCTGTGATCATCAGACCCCTCTTCCATCTCCTTGTTCATTTCTATCGCTTGTTGTAGAGATTCTTGTGTGATGACTTGAACAACTGGTTTCTTTTGGGTAGGCATAGTCAGCATCACATGCACAGTCTGTGTTACTCAATGTTACAGTTACAATGACCACCCGGGCATGCATGGGTCGGGTGACCGACCACCAGGATGGTGCAGAGAACTGAGAATACAGACAAGTCCTCATATTTCAGAGGAACTAGTCATGCATGGCCCTATAGCTGCAGTTGCTTAGTCTGCCACTGCATGTACATGTCTAAGAGGTACATCTCTTTCTAGGGGCCATTACTCCACAGATTACTCTTGCCCTACACACACATTCTTGTGCACGCACACACACACACACACACACACACACACACACACACACACACACACACACACACACACACACACACACACACACACACACACACACCACACTATACCACACCACACCACACCACACTCAATATGTACTGTTTTCCTGTTTCTGAATGCACAATTGCTAGCCCATACCACACGTCCGTCCCCAGCATGTCCTGCATGCAGGGCCTGCATCACGTGCACATGGTAGGAGCTGAGGCCATACGTATCTGATAGTACATGATGAGGCAGAGAATAAAGTTTCCGCTGAATAGGGGACTTGCATGATTACATCATACACAACCTGCCACACCTACTTATGGTATCAGTGAATCTCCAGCACCATAGAAAATTTAATAGCATTCATGACCTGCAATGATGTTTTTAAGAACTGCAATTGCTAAATAGCTCTTGCTTTCACCATACTGCAGAAATAGAAACTTTATAAAATTTCCAGCCTGCTCATAGCATATTCCAGAATATTCATGATTGTGGTTATAGATAGAACCCAGCATGAACGTAAGGAAGGTTAGTCGCAACATTGCCAGGAGCCTGCTCGCTAGTTCTAGGAACTCATTGGATGGTGCAGTAGTCGTGAGTGTCACACAGTTGCCAGAGACAGTGTCATGCAAAAATAGCTGCTAGTTCTTCTCTAAACACTTTGTTAGGCAGCACCTCAAGAATTTCTGGATTGTCACAGGTGCTGCCTGACAGGATTCTGAGAAATATTGCAGCTTCTTCTTGGCCAATATTAACCCTAGCAACTGTCTGATGCTGACCACTACTGCCGCCTATCTTTGAGTTCTGAGAACTACCAGCAAACTTGCTGGCCAATTCTTAACTAACCTTTCTGTCACTTTCACGCACCATTTTTCAATAATAACATGACATAATCATGCAAGTCCCCTATTGAATGTCTTGTTCATTTCTCTATGTGTAGGAAGTCCTCTGTCTCCCCATCACTGCTGGCCAGTGGTAACACTTTACCAGCCTCTGTTACAGTCAGACAAGCTTCAGCTCTATGCTACGACTGTTGTGCTGTTGTAATGTCCTGAGGTGTGATCACATCCCTCAAGCTTTCATTCTTGGGACTACAGTGGACTTTGTGATCTCTGTGTTAATCTAGTGTTCCTTGACCACATGTATATTATCCTTAATGCACTGCCGATGCTGTTTCTTCTCCTGATTGATACGAAAAGTTGTGTTTTATTTTATTTGCAGGTAGAATTACCAGTGTTGATGAAGGTGGCCAGTCCTCCAGTGGAGTTGGTGTGTGTATTGTTGGCCTCCACTGTTGTGGCCCATTGAGCAACACTGTGCTACGACTCTTCTCAGAGCAGCTGCACCACAACATCAAGGTGATACAACGTCATTATAGTACAGTATAGTACAGTACAGTAGCATGTAGCTTCACAGAGCAGCTGACCAAGGTATTGTAGAATACAGTTACAACTACACCCATAACCACACCCCAAAATATATCAATAATCTTAACTTACATGGAATGGGTGGTTTTCTCTGTTGATAACTGTGGGTGGAGGAAGAATGAAAGAGTGGGTGGAGAGAGCTATCACAAATCAGTTAATTTGAAGAACATAATTAATATAAACCATAAATTAGGTCGTTGAGAATTATGAGATGACACACCCACATAGTGGTTGGTCTCGGAGGTATGGTTTTGGCATTACTTCTAAAAAAAAGTGCTTATTCATGGCCTTAATTATGCTTTATACTGAACTACAGTAATGATATATTGGTAGAGTTATTGTTATTGATTATGTTCTGCAGTGTTTGGTGTTGCTAGGATGTTGCTATCATAAGACTGGGCATGCCCAGTGGACACCAATGAGTCAGGAATTGATCCAATTATCAGAGCAATATACTACTGCAGCTGCTAGCACCACCAGAACAGAGGAGGATGGTTCTGTGTGTAGCTTCATGACCACCTTTGGACTCCGATTAGCTGCTCAAGAAACTAAAGAAAGGTTTGATAAATATTTATAGTAATCATAATATGAAATTTATTACAATATAATCTCATTACAATTGAGCTGCCTTTATTCTGGACAAATTTAACAATCTATAATTTTGTAATGTACACAATTGTCATTGAAAGTGCCAATTATCTTTGTAATGTGAAGTGCCATGGTTTTTAAGTTGCTCCCTTTTTTGGCCTGTTTGTAGGGGAAAAGAAGAAGGGGGAAAACCTACTCCCAGCTCCATAGCTCCATTTTTGTCTTTTTTGGCCCGAAACGTCCACAGGAAGAGGTGTGGCCAAGCCGAAATATTTATGTGGTTCACAGGAGTTCCCCCTGAAAATTTGAACTCATTTGGTCCACTAGTTCTCGGTTTGAGCGCGCACACACACCCCCCACCTCCACTCCATTTTAGTAAGATGCCAAGAGGAATGCACACAAAAGTTGATAAAGAAAGACATGACATCAGTGGCATGGTTTAAACCACAGAACACCACTGTTGAAACTTTATTCTACTCTGTAACAATTTTTATCCTTGAGGTGCTCGACTACTTCATCTGCATACTCACTCACAAATTTGATGACCATTTCCTTTCCCACTATTTTGAACCCACAAACATGCCATCCTTAAAAGACAAGCTGATATCTCATTGGATATAGAATAGAAAATATACAAAAATGGAAATATACAAAAATGGAAATTTTTTTTTTTTTTTTTTTTTTTCTTTCTGCTACTTATATTCTAATAATTTTGGCTTCACTTTTTTGCCAAATAATTAATATCAGATCTATATTAAAAAACGAGATGGCCTTATGTGTCCCTATCTAACTTATGGGTCTCTTGGGGTAATCCAGGAAATTTTGGGAGATCTTTCCATGATCCCTGCAGGTGATTTTGAAGGAAGATATTTTTTTAATTCAATTTCCAGAAATTGTCATCACTTGCATTATACTATATATTTTTTTGTTTCATTATTTTTTCGAGGTGAGGGGGGGGGCGTGTTCTGGATTGACCTAAAAAAAAATTATTGTCCATTTTTATGCCAGGAAACAATTTTATAATGGTAAAAATGTGCTAAAAGCCCAACTACACTTTCCATCAGGCACGTTTGTAGCAAAAAAGAAAAAAAAAGCTGTTCACATTATCTCGTGTTAAAAGTGTCCATTTAATTAATATATGTTGATGATTAGTGATCTATCTGTACACAGCTCTGAATTTATCATTAGCTATATATGTGTATTTATATAGTAGTAAGGACATGTCTCATCGTGTGGGCTCATGAGTGTGAACATGACTGTGATAACTATTAGATACAAGTACTTCTACTATGCTAGTGTCAAAGATTGTGCGAGTGTATTGGTATTTCAATAGTGTGGAGGAAATGGATGGATGCAATATTATAATAATTAGTGTGCATACCATAATATCCGGGGTAAACTTAGCTCCTGCAAATGTATGTTACTGCCAGCCTTAACTGCCTGAGAGTACATAGCATGTTAATTCAGCCAATTTCTAACCAATTAATTACATAAAATTACTCTTAATGTATTAATAGAGCATTTTTCAGTTCCTCCCTCTACACGAATGAACATGTCATTTCTTTATGCCAACACCAACTAACATGTGTGCAGGTGGGCAGGTCAGAGTGTAGCCCTCCATGGCAACCACATGAAACAGGTGGCACACAGAGGAATACTCCAAGCTGTTCTGGAGGAGAGGAGGAGGAGGAGGAAGGGAGAAAGGCTTGACAAGAGCAAGGAGGAGTCTGGAGATGGTGAAGTAGTTTTCCCGGGCAGAGTGCGAGGTATAAAGTGTGCCAACATCGAGGACTATGCAAAGGAAGTAGCCAGAACTTTAGAAGGTAGACAACTTCTACGTAATGGACTGTCAGCCAGAGAGAAAGAAATTATTTTGGTGGTCCAATATTTTATAAATGTGAACGTAAAATATTGAGCATGATTTTTTTCTCCAACAGTGGAAGGTTTGTGTACAATATATTTTAATTGAAAGTGTGTACAATATGTGATACACAGGCCAATCTGTGAAATGCACCCACAGGATTGAGTTTTAAAAGAACTCCAAAGTACAGTCCAAAGCTCTTCCAATACTCTTACCCTCGTCATGGGAATAAGCACTCCGCAAGGTCCAAGCTCTGTGCTGCACTGTGTGTTTCATCAAAGTTCATATTATGAGTCGTCTTGACCTTCATGATGGTGTTTAGCACATCCATTCCAACCCTCCCAAATAATTTGGGAGTCTCCCGAATTTCATTCAATTCTCCTGAATTTTTACGGCCAGGTGAAGGGTCTGGGTCATGATCTTTTGGGAGAGTGGGTGTGGGACACTGATAACACTTAAGAACCATATCAGGTATTGTCACTGTCAGGATATGATGTGGGGACATTGGCAAGGTAATCTTCTAGGTCTTAGTAAAAGTTGTACTATCATCAGTTTTGGCAATTCCCCAGCAGATGAGTCAGTATATAAGGAATAACAGGACAGAATTTCGCTCTAATCTGGATGTGGATCGGTCCTTGAGCTGGGTTACTTTAGGAAAACAAATTATTTCTTTTTTTCAAATAATTTGTGAAAATTTGTCATGAAACCTGCAGCACTGTGTGTGTGTGTGTGTGTGTGTGTGTGTGTGTGTGTGTGTGTGTGTGTGTGTGTGTGTGTGTGTGTGTGTGTGTGTGTGTGTGTGTGTGTGTGTGTGTGTTTCCCTCCTGGAGGTGCTACCATGGCATGACCACATTTTTTGAAAACCTCTTGACAAGCTTGTTTTAAAAATAAAATTATCAATATAATTTCCTGATTCTTGGACCCCCTAAAGCCTGTCCTGATTTCTGCAATCAGGGTGTCTGCAATGGCCAACTGAAACACTTTTTTAGGTGTTAATTTCCTGAATTAACGTTTGGGTGCACTGCACAGAGCTCTAGGGAGCCAGTTCAGAGAGACTAGGGATATTCATGTAGCCGAAAAATGAATGCAATACCGTAGACAGGATACAGACAATCATCAGTTTATGGCCTGTGTGTGAAAAAACAACAGATCATTTTGCCACACAAAGCTTAGTAGTTGCTTCATGCTTTTATATATCAATTATTGTCACTAGCAACGCCCCTCCCTCCCCCTATGGGCATTTTTTTGGAGGCTGACCATAGAAAACTTATCCAGTTTACTTAATGTAATATGTAGGGATTATTGACACTAATCAAAATAATCGAACAAACATGATACAATTAATAAACACTTCTGTGAAAATAACATTCGTTTTTGGCTGTGAAAACTTCTAGTGGGTGTGGTAAATAAACAAACCACACCTACATGATAACATTTTCCCAGTCATGTGGAAACCACATGCCAAATTTCATTGAACTTGGTCATTAGTTAAAGTCTTCAATGTCGCCAAACAGCACCCATTAGAAAGAACCACACCCATAGCCACCCAATCTGAATAAAGCTTTTGCTAGGACATGTAGTGAGGTGCCCTAGTGAATCCCTGAAAGTTTTGTGAAGATCCCTCCAGCAGTTTGGAAGGAGAGAGTCCACACATACAGACAGATAAACAAATTGTGAATTATAGTAAGATGTCATTGTTTTTCTAATTGTGCAGATCCCAGCCTGTGTGGAGACATCCTGGACTACCACTCCACCCACCTCCACCACTTACACTACATACAACCCTTTACCGTGAGGAGTGAGGCATACACACACCACACAATTGTGGGGAACATAAACACCCACAGCCAGATTTTATTACAATACACATAAACAGAGATACAATATTTGTGTAGGTATTCTGCAACCATATGGATACTCAGATTTGACCACAATGTTAGTCAAAATTGGTGCAACACAATATGACCAAATCACAGCACTTTCCTGATTTATGTTGACTTTACAATTTAGTTGGATCAATATAGTTTTTGTAATTTTTCTGGTGGTGTTGGTCAGAATCAGTGGAATAGGACTGACTATAACATGGCATAAACAACCTCTAAGTAGAAGTGCTCCTTACTTAATCCTCATCTCACCTAGTTTGCATCAGTGAGTGAAACTGAGTCTTGAAGTATGCAGGCTTCATTCTCCAAGTGCTTCAGTTGTTGTTGGCATGGAGATGGTCATGTGCTTGTTATGTGTACTCTGAAGCATCCCAGTCCTCCACAGTAGTGGTGGCCAACCTTGGCACCAGCTCCGTATTAAATGTATTTTATAACCAAAACAATTATAATTAAATTATGCCTATTGCAAATCCATGTATATATGAAGAAAAGCTCTGCAGAATAAGATCTGATTGTTGCTAGTTTAACTATTTAAATACAATATTTATAACTATTGTAGTTGTATGTATGCATGTGTGTGCACATACATGTGCTTGCATGTGACCTGCAGGCCCTGCAGGTGTGTATGCAGGGCGTCCTGGAGAGCATGCTGTTGAGAGACCAGCAGCAATTCCTGAGGGAGAGAGGTGCCCACCATGTGGAGATAGTGCCTGTGTTCACTCCTCACAAGTCTCCACGCAACATGGCCATACTAGCTACAGCCAAGGACCACCACATGGTGGCATAAAAAATGTCCAATAGGAGCATGCTTGAACAAACAGTTTTTCTGTACTTTTTAAAAAATGAGTGGGCTGAAAATGTTCATGTAATTATTACCTGTATTTCAGCAATGCTTTTGTCTTCTTATTGAGTCTTCAGAGAAGAGAGCACTTCCATTTTGATTTCCTTTTCTTGACATATTGATTTTTTTTGATGATGAAAATACTTTTGTTGCTAAAATTATATTAAAAATTTTGAATTCCCTCATCTAAAATAAATATACATGTCATATTGCTGTACTGAGATAGTACCTTGGTACCATCCCCTTCGGAGTAGATACTTCCATATACTACTCTCATGTCATGGTTTACAAGTACCATTGACACCTTCTGGATGTGTGTTCCATATCTGAGAATCATATGAGCATTAAACCACCACCCCTGGAACAACTCTGAAAAGATTCCCTGATGGATTTTACCATTAAATATCCTCAGAGTGATTGGGAGTGATTGGACTTCCTTAGGACCAAGGCAATTTATTTAAATTTATATATTTCAAGCATCTCTATGTGGCTGTCCCAGAGTTGCAATACTGTGTTCATCTCTATGGCACTTTCTCTCCTCTGCTAGAACCTTTTCAAGACTGCCAACCTCTTTATTGTTCGAGTGATAATTAGTTTTGGACATATGTACTGGAGGAGGCAAAATATATTTCCTCAACCACACAATATGAATCTCATTGCAGAGAGGGAATGTTGCAGTTGCTGTACTTCTCACATTTCATGCTGTTCATTGTTACAAGATGAACAGAACTGGTTAAGTATTTGCTACAGCACTCAATATACAGACAGGATAACTTAATACAATGAATGTAACAGTGCATAGAAGTCAGGTCTTGTTACATGCACACTGAAAATGTATATATGCATTCAGAGAGGGAGGTGGGGAAAAATAAATAATGATGCCATTTGTGATGACTGTGAAAGAAAAAAGAAGTCAAGTTTTAATTTCGTAAGCCCCACTTAGAAACCTGTCTCTGAGCATATTGCATGACAATCATACTACAACCATTACCTATAAAACTACGAATGGTCCCTGGTAATAATCCCCGATAGAGACCCAACACTCCACCCTTCTGACCAGCCACAGTTGACAGTCGTTTCCATAGAGAAACCTTGGCTTCCCCTTGGCTACTCTGCACTTGTGACTTCATATATTCCAGCGGCCACACCACCCACCAGCCCATGGTGGCTGCAATACCAGACATGAGGAATGGCCCCAGGAGAGGCCGTTGGAACAAGTCTGAGCAGTGCCTCCTGTAGGAGTCCACCAGGATGAAGAACGTGCACATCAGCCCCACTGTGCGCAGCCAGGTGACAGAGAAACCAGTGTACACGTGGCGCAGATGCCACTGCTTCTGTACTTGACCTCTCACCTGTGTGTGTGGGGGTGTATGTGGGGGTTGCAGTGAAGAGATAATGTTGCATGCAATAGACTGTAGTGGTAGTGGGAAACGAGAACAGCAAAGCATACAAATGTTGACTATTTCCACTGCCTTTACTTGCCACAGTAGTGGGTGGTAATGGCTGGGTAAAGCAAGTCTGCGGGACCACAAGACAAACACAACACACTAATATGCAAACAAATTTAAATTTTCTTATAAATTAACGAATATTATCTGCCCAATTAAAATCCCAGAGGAGACCTGTAATGGACAGAGAACACATATTTGCATAGTCTGTGTTAGTATCACAGATCGTGTCTATGTATGTTTCAGAGTTGACACAGGGTGACCTACCAATGCTGATGATGCTTACACTAGAACAGTGCATTACAGAGCCGTCTCTTGAGCCTTTCAAAATGTCTACAACACAGAAGTACATGAAGGTATGGAGGGACACACAAAATACTCTCACTATCTGGGGTGCATCCCTTCAGTAGGATGGGCATAAAAGGAGCAGCTGGGAAAAGGGAAGGAAATCTTTAATTGTTCCACTTCTTAAATGTGTTTGTGGTTCACCATCATGGGTTCTTTTGATGAGTTCAATTGTGAATGGACTAGTTCCAATATTTCTTCTTTATAAAATTTTTACCGGCGAACTTGTTTAAGTTTGCGGAGTCTAAATGTTACTTTCTTGGGAATATCTCTTTGTTCTTCTGAAACTTTCTCAGACCACCAGTGCTAAAGTCCCCAGTTCAACTCCTGGTCATAGTTGAGTTCCCCCCCCTTTTCCTTTGATTAAGTCAAAATATTAAATCATTAATGAGCGGGTTTTTGGCTGGAAATTTCCAATCTTGTTTTTAAATGAATAAAAAAAAATAATAATAAATATTATTACAAAAATACAGAAAAAAAAATACATTAAAAAAAAATAGCTGAGTAAGGCAGTTATTTTTAAAATCTCTTTTCACATGACTACAATTGGAGGAAGTATACTTCCATATATGAGAGAGAGAGAGCTCTCGATACAATAACATACCTTAATGTATTCCAGTGGTGTTTCTATGACAGCACGGGCAGTAGAAGCCATGATTCCACTCAACAGTACCCTGACCTCCAGTCCGCCTGTACCAGGCAACTGAGAACGCAGAGCGGGAACATCCATAGCCGTGTAGCATGCCTCAAACACTAGCCCGGGGTGAGGGGAGAAGGGGTGGATGGGCGGGGGGAGAAGGGGTGGATGGGTGGGGGGAGAAGGGGTGGATGGGCGGGGGGAGAAGGGGTGGATGGGCGGGGGGAGAAGGGGTGGATGGGCGGGGGGAGAAGGGGTGGATGGGCGGGGGGAGAAGGGGTGGATGGGCGGGGGGAGAAGGGGTGGATGGGCGGGGGGAGAAGGGGTGGATGGGCGGGGGGAGAAGGGGTGGATGGGCGGGGGGAGAAGGGGTGGATGGGTGGGGGGAGAAGGGGTGGATGGGCGGGGGGAGAAGGGGTGGATGGGTGGGGGGAGAAGGGGTGGATGGGCGGGGGGAGAAGGGGTGGATGGGTGGGGGGAGAAGGGGTGGATGGGCGGGGGGAGAAGGGGTGGATGGGTGGGGGGAGAAGGGGTGGATGGGCGGGGGGAGAAGGGGTGGATGGGCGGGGGGAGAAGGGGTGGATGGGTGGGGGGAGAAGGGGTGGATGGGCGGGGGGAGAAGGGGTGGATGGGTGGGGGGAGAAGGGGTGGATGGGTGGGGGGAGAAGGGGTGGATGGGTGGGGGGAGAAGGGGTGGATGGGCGGGTGGAGAAGGGGTGGATGGGTGGGGGGAGAAGGAGTGGATGGGTGAGGGGAGAAGGGGTGGATGGGTGGGGGGAGAAGGGGTGGATGGGCGGGGGGAGGAGATAAAAGTTAAAGACACTGAATACAAACAACTATCAATTTTTTGGAGGATACCAATCTAGAGGTGAATATTTATGTGAACAGATATTCAACTATGAATAAGTTTGAATTCAGTTTCATTGTTGCATCAGAGTTTCCAAGTGTAACTTTTGGAATTTAGTTACTCTGAATTACATTTACATCTTTACATCTTTACTGTGTACCTTCACTCTCCCGATGTTATTTTATTTCTCCACACAATTCCACACCTCCAAGGCAGTATACATACATCTTTTTATAATTCATCCAGACTTTTGATATCCACAACAAGGAGTATTGAAAAACCACCAGTCAGGGAAGTTCATAGCAATACAAGTGATTACTTACTCAGGTGCAGAATACTTCTAAGATTCTCAAGACACAGATGTATCTCTATTACATTTTCCCTTGATAGAGAAAGAATTCCTGTAGCTGATTTTTGTTGCACTAAGAAGTTCTGAACATGAATATGAAGAGTACAGATCCACAGAGAACATAGGCATAATCTTACCACATACAAAATACGCATGACATGGCATGGTAGAAGAAAAATTAGGACTTAATACTCACAGCTTCTTATTAACTATAACATTATCATTGACAAGTTTTATGGTGCCGATTATGTGAGTCAGAGATTTAATGACCAACTCCAGAGGCAATGAATGAGGGAAAAGTTTAGTTAAGTGGTAAAATAATATTTGATGCACCTGGCTTCATAATAGCACTTTAACTGCCTCTTCCATAACAGCTTTTCATCCATTTCAGGCATTTGCAAGAGACTACAATTAGCACTGAATGATTGAAGCACCCACACTCTTCTGGCAACACAATACTGTGGAGCCACGACAAGCAAACACTGTGCTAATACTTGTATTCCCTTTAACACCTCCTCTGGTGTATCCACCCAATCTTGCAAGATCAAGCTTGATCTACATACATCATACACAGTAATTATTCTCACTAGATACATTATGCTGTGTAACAACCCTCACTAATGACGTAACACAGCATAACAATCCTCAATAGACACCTAGTCTTCTCTAAGAATAATGCGGCATAACCATCCTCAGTAGAAACGTAATGTAATGAAGTATAACATTAGATACATAATCTAACATACTTAATACAACCTCATACAGATATTCATACTTTACCACATCAGCTAATTGGCCACACATGCAGAAATATTGAGACTTCTTACATAGCTTAACTATCTCCAGACATGCTGACTACTTTGCTCACCTGCAAACTGAGTGGACCGGAATATCCCTGATCCCATGAGAGGGGGGAGGGCCCCTCTATATAGCCCTCGTAGCCCTTGGTTACGTAGAGTCTGAGTGAAGGTGCGTATCATGCCGTGGGACTCAAAGCCTGCCTGTGCCTGCATCTTAGTCTTGACAGTGTCAAATGGATGCCCGATGGCTACACTTGTGGTTCCATACAACACTCCAACACCTAGACCTAGGACAACAACAACAATGAATACAAATTACTTTGATCTATGACAATATTATATTAACCACAACAACATTCCAACACCAAGACTTAAAAACAATAACAATAATAACAAGAACAATCATAACACAACACACTCTGACCAAGGACAACAATATTATATTAACCACAACACAACACACCATGATTTAGTTAAATGTTATACTAACTCTAACACAAACATCCATCTTAATTTAAGGCATTGCTACATTAAACATAATACAATAAACCTTGAATTAGATAGATGTTATATTACTATACCACAATAATCCATTTGACCTAGGACACACATTTACATTGACCATAGCACAATACACCTTGACCTAAAACAACATTACATTAACCATAAAATAATACACTAGAATCTTGACTTTGGGACTACAGCACTCAGTGGAACAGCACTAAAAAGATACAGCTATGGCAGCGTACCTATGAGTCCCTCCTTCCACCAGTGAGTTCTCTTCTCATTATGGGTCATCTCTGCTCATTGCACAAAAACTAAAAACAAACAAACAAGGCAATAAATAAAAATTAAAAAGAATCATAAATAATTCCTAATAACCAACTTATTCACAAAAACTGCTGAATTATATTGGAAAATTTGGAAGCATCTGGGAGTGAATGCATAAAGCTAGTTCACTTGCATTCAGTCTTGTCACACAAATATGGACTAAATGGTAAATCTTTAGTCAGGTCAATTATTCACCCAGCCAAAAAGTAAACTTTTTCTATGGAACTAGCATGTGTTACAACTGGACAAAGATATGCATCTTAACGGTGGTTTAAAGTTGCCGATTAATTCATTGAAAAACATCCACCAAATAATGCAAGTTAGGTGAAAAAACAGAAATCAGGGAAAGTACTTTCAGAATACACTCTGGGATAACAGCAATCTTACTGAACCATCCACAATGAACACTCAGCAACCCAGTATAGTTCCAGACCTAATCCTGACTCATCTGCAAAGAAGACAGCAGTTCATTAAGGAAGAAGGCGTTTCAAGGGAGTGTCAAGGGATATATCCTCTCATTCAGGGTCGTTACCTCAGAATATGCTACAACCACGCCCACTGCAGTGTCTCATTAACTTGTCCTGGGGTCGCTCCCAAGCAGACTGTTCACCGCCCACAAGCAGACTGTTCACCGCTCCCAAGCAGACTGTTCATCGCTCCCATCAACCTCCTGCCTGCTTAGAAAACTAGGAAAAACTTAAACTATCCTTAATATAACTTCCAAGAAAATTTTTTCTTTAGCCAATTTCATTCTTTAATATTTAAGTTAAAGAAGAAAACAATTTTTGATTACAAAATTTAAAAAAATTGAAATCCCCACATTAATGCAGTTGTTATTTGCACAGTTATTGTAGGGTTTTGTGGGGGTTTCATTACCTATTTCTTTCTATTATCTTTCTTATTATTGTTATCATTAATTTCATTGTTTGTTGTTTGTTTTTGTTTTTTTTAATTATTAATATTTTTTTTTAGCCATGGCAGAATTTGCAGAAGAAAAAAAAAACTGAAAAAGAAACCCAACAAAAAAAAAATTGCATTTTTAAAAATTTTTTAAATTTTTTTAAAGAAGGAACGGGGAGAAAAAGGGTTTCAGTAGGAAGGGGAGGGGAAAGAAAAAACCAACAGCTTTGTGAGGCTAACCACAACAAGGGAAGTCTTTGCTGATGATGCAATACATTTGTGCTGTGGTTGGTAAATGGTTTGTGCTTTGGGCATGTGGACATGCTGGAGGGGGGGGGGATCATCAACCTACCAGCTCACTTGACAATCTGTAGTGGATCTGTCTAACTCAAGGGAAGACAAACATTGTTGTTGTTTTTTTAGGCAGTGCAGTATTTTCTTCTTATCTATCCATCTCCTTTTTTGTTTTGTGAATATATTAATGCAGAACACTTATCCACTAATTGAATGTGAATATAGAAATTAATTGCATTTGTATGTTTGAATATAGAGGCTTGTGTCAGCAGATTGTATTGTGTATGGGTGATTATCCACCTATTCATCAGATTTGTTCATACAAATTTTTATATATCATACTGAGTAATATTCTTCTAGTATATATTTATATTTAGTGAAGACACCTATTGACAGACACAGTAACACAGCACGAGTGTATTAACATAACTTTAAGGGTCGATCAAATACAAACAATGTGCTTGCAGTGAGTTGTTTTCACTGCCAAACTGCTTGAAAAACGAGGCAGCAATTTAGCATGTGATTTCCAAGCAACCAGGTAAACATTATGAACCACATGTGGGTGTGGCAATGGATGTGGCAATGGATGTGATTTTCTCATAGCCACACTCACAGGAGATTTATTTGAATTCCAAGTAATAATTAGAAGATTAATCAGGCTGAAATTTGGCATGTATGCAAGCAATCATGTAAGCAGTATTAACTACATGTGGGTGTGGCAATGGATATGATTTGGCCAACAGCCACACCTACCAGAAGTTGCTTCCACTTCCAAGAACCAATCAGGCTGAAACTTTGCATGTAGTCACAATGTGACCGGGAGTGTTATTACCCACATATGGGTGTGGTATTGTGTGTCTGTTTGGCTGTTAGCCATATCTATTGAAGACTATCAGTGTGAGTTGTTTTTTTTTTTTTTTATTGCCAAACCACCAGACTAATCATGCTGAAATTTGGCAGGTGGTCTCCCTGGGTAAGCATTATGAAGCACCTGTGGATGTGACAAGGGTATGTTTTGTTTTTTATAGCCACACCCACAGGAAGTTGTTTTTACTGTCCAGAACCAATCAAGCTGAAATTTTGTATGTGCCATTATTGTCCTTTGGGTGTGGTTTGGCCAACAGATATTAATGCAAAAGTGTCCACGTTTTGTCCAAGCTACTACCAGAAAATTTGGATTTTGTTCTTATACCACTTTCCTACTTGTCGGACCAGAGTCACACACACAGCAACAGGTTGCACCATTATATATATATATATATATATATATATATATATATATGGCTAACTGTGTGAAGGAGTGAGTTTGCATCAGAATGGCCAAACGGATGTATGGATATGATGATACATTGCTGGCATGAACCTTGGTTGCCTGGCTATGCCATTAACCAAAAATAGTTGGTAAGCTTTTTCTCCCCCTTTCCCCACCCTTCACCCCCTCCCATCCATTCTTCTCTTTTGGTCACAATTTCCCATCCTTTTTCCTTCCTTTTTCTTTTCCTTCTTTTATTCTTTCAAATTTCTGATAAAAAGGGCTTAGTGGGTCGATCCTGACCACACCTCTTCCCAGTTTGTATGTATGTGGGTATGTATATAGCTATATACTAAATCAAAGTAGGGGTATAAATTTGTGAGGAATTGAGATATTATCTACAAATTCATAAATAGTGCCTGTGACCTGCTTTACCCTACTGAAATAATCTAATTTTAAAAAAAGAACAAACAAACTTTAGGATGTAGCTATATGTTAGCAGTTTCCCGTTTTGTTTTACGGATGTGAGAGTTGACTTTAGGGGTAACTTGATATATATATATATATATATATATATATTCACTAGTAGCATATACCCCGCGTTGCCTGGCCAATTTCAACATCAAACATTATAATCAAAGTTGAGTATACAAACCATGTATCAAATCTGTCGCTCCAAGGGTTTGTTTGGCCAATGTACCATTTTTTGTCCTCTTTTGGGCCTGACACGAAAACAGAAGTGGGTGTGGTTATATAAATGTACTTAAAACATTCCTCAGATGATATTGATTCTAAATATATATGGGTTCATTGGTTTAACTCCCAAGGTTCAAGTGATTTTGCTGAAATACCATTTTGGGCATTAATAGCCTTACACAGAGAAAGGAAGAGGTGTGGCCTGGTGGGACACAGCCCATGTTAATCCCAGAGTGAAGTTGTATATTCATACCAAATTTAGATCTCTAGCCAAAAATAGTATTTTTTCTGGCAAAAATACCATTTTTGGCTTTTTCTCATTACCATGGTAACCATTTTGTGAAATTTTTAGCCCATGTTTTAAGTTGGGTCAAAACCTATCATCATGCCATGTTTCAGAGAAATCCACCTACCGGTTTGGCTGGAATGATGGTACAAACATACAGACAGACAGACAAATTCTGTTTTTTCTCAGACATGGCACCTGGCATAAAACCATCTCAGGGTGGGTCTCCTGCATCCCTAAAAGTTTGGTCAAAATCTAACAGAGGGATTTGAGAAACAGACAAACATAGTTACATAGATAGGTTTTCTAATATATATATATATATATAGATAACAAAGTAAACCTTAATACCCCTAAATTAACCTGCTCTGCCTTATATGGAATATAAGAGACCAAAGTACATTAGTTGTATGCATGCATAACAAAGCTTAATAAGTTTTGTTTTAAAAATTTTCCCTCTAATTAAATGAATGGGCATCTAGAAGATTCCTTTGGAGATAACCAGCTAAATTATTGTTCAGTATGTTTATTCTGAGTTTGCACAATAAGGAATACATGTGTCTGTCCATCAGTATCACTCATGAATGTTCACAATTAAAAAGGTACATCCAGAGGCTGTAGGTGGATGAAATTTAACATTAGGATAGGTTCAGTGGCAAAGTTAATGCCCATTTTCTTAGAAATTGGCAGAAGTAAATTTCAATAGAGATAATTACCATTTAGTGTAAATTTGGACCATTTGGGGGTTGGAGAGTTGGGATGAATTAACTGCACCATTTAGTGTCCAGTTTTCAGGTCCAGATCCTCCCCCTGGAGTTCTTACATTGCCCAGGATACTCCAGGTGTCACGTTGTATATGCATGCCAAGTTTCAGGTCTCAAGATTTAAGATTGTGGTAGTGCATTAGCTACATATGTTGGTACATACATCAACCATGAGTTCAGTGTAGTGAGATTACCAAAGGAGAACTGATAGGCAAGAGAGCAGAGTGAACTCGCCAGCTAGTAGAGAAAAATCTCCTGCCTGACTTGTCACACAGGTACATTGGAGGGAGTGATACAGGTTATTGTTACTTACATGACATTGGCTTCATTTTATTATTATTGAATAGAAATCCCCAAGTCCAATCTATTCATGTTGTCATCATCTGTAGTCCAATACTATATTCTGTGAAGGTTTGTATAGTATGACTTCTTCACTACCCCTCATTACTGGCTGTGTAGATTCATTGAGGAATAGAAAATTAGTGGACAAACACAGAGACTAAGATCATATATATCCTGTGACTTGTAAACCCTTTACCAATCAATAACTTTCCCATCAAAGCAATTGGTAAAGGGTTTGATCCTAGATTACTAGACTGATAAATATTTCATTTTCAGAAGTGTCCGTATCCAGGATACCAGATTTTAGTAAACATTTCATTTTGGTAAGTCGAAAGTGATAAGCATCTTTCGGTTAGATGAGCAGTCTTTAAGTGATAAGTATCTTTCAGTTCAGTGATCAGTCCTAAGACTAGGTATCAGATATCCAGATATCTTTCAGAAGACAGATCCGATACCCAATTGATAATACCGTGTGAAGGAGGTAACAGGTATCTTGTATCAAACAAATCAGGCAATTCAAGTGACTAGTAGATCTTACACTCTGATGGCAAATATCTTCCAGAAAACAGATCTAAAGATCCTGGGGTGAGAAATATTCTGTTCTAGTACATACAGATTCCCTCCTCAGAGAAAAAGGGAGACTCAGGTAGGCCCTTAAACTCCAGGTGACAAATATTTTCCAGAGAAGACAGATTGGAGACTCCTGTTGGGAATATCTTGTGGTCTGTGGACTGAATACAAGGTGACATATAGATACTTAGACTCAGGTGACAAATATCTCCCACAGATAGACCCAGAAACTCACTGTGTAGTGAAGGGTACAGAGATCTTGTGGCCAACAGATCAGAAGGTGGGAAGTGACTGCTACCCTGCAAGAACAAACCCAGAGAATCAGGTGAAATATTTGACATATACCATGAATTTTATTGGTTATATTCTTAAACCAAAGCCCCATATTCTGCCCCATATTCTGCCCCATATTCTGCCCCATATTCTGCCCCATATTCTGCCCCATATTCTGCCCCATATTCTGCCCCATATTCTGCCCCATATTCTGCCCCATATTCTGCCCCATATTCTGCCCCATATTCTGCCCCATATTCTGAGAACCTGTTTGACCAGCCCTAGAAATTCAAACACATTTTATTTATATTATTGGTTTTATTCATGTAGGGTTATTGCAACATTGTGTGTGGGCCTATACAGACTATTAAGCCTTGGTTGTTGTTTTTTTTTTGGGGGGGGGGGGGGGGAGGGGGGGGGAAAGACTCTTTTCTTACACAGCCACAAGTTGCACTCTACAGAGCAATGAATTATATTTTACAAACTGAAGGTTGATTATTTCACTATCAACACTTTATTTGTGGGGGAATTCCCCCCCCCCCCCCCCCCCCCCCCCCCCAAATTTTGGAATTTTTTGGAGGATGGATTTTATTTTCTGGCTGAAAGCCATGGATTTTTTTCTTCTTGCTTCTCTATCTGCCACTGAAAGAACTGGTCAGAAAATGTTTTATCTTTTACCATTTTTTTCAACAAAAAGAAGGGGGAAAAATCACTTAAGTACCATTATTGGTTGTATTCTTTTTTGGGGTTTGATAAAAAATTTTCCTGATGGTTATGCATGCTAGGAAATGTCAGCTCTTGGCATAGTCCATCTACCCCAGCTTGCTACATTTTTAATGTCTGGTATCACTTTTCTGTTCTTTACTTGACCTGTGAAGTTGTGAAGTCTAATAAAAAAAAATAAAAAAGGGACTAGCTCAAAACAAATTATACCAGAGGCACCTTGTAGCTTCCCCTGCAATAATCAAGCCACCCCATTGTCCAAAAACAGCAACACACATAGACACATGCCTATAGGTTGAAGTGTGGCCTAGTGGGACCTAGAGCCCATCCTAACCCCAGAGTCCAGTTGTGTATGCATTATGAACTGAGATTACCAGGTGCCTGAGTTTGATTTTTTCACTTGAAGATTTTCTCACTAAATTTTCTACCCTCACTGAGCCATTACTGGAAGCTTTAGCATTTTTATATTCTTGTATAAGTGTCTGTTTTGTTGAATATAAAGTCATTTATCATCACATCTGGGTGAATTTAATTTTTGTATGTCCATTAAAAAAAATTTTTTTTAAAGGGTGGTGTAGTTGTAGACCATCCATTTTTTTACCAAAAAGTGCCCAAAGTACATTTTTTAGTTACCCCCTGACTTTCTTGCTTGCCTCTTCTAGAACAAAGAGAGGTAGGGAGCCAAATAAGAATTAAATGGTAGTCCTCGGACCCCAAGGTTCAAAAGTTATTTTCTTCTAGTTATGCCAGCAAGCATGAAGGCACGCATGTATTCAAATACCCAAGAGTATGCGTAAATTTGTGAGGAGTTGAGAAATTTCAAATTTAGTGTGCCAAATCGTGCCCTTTTCGGTAAAGTAAGAAGAGAGAGCAGAGGGTGGGGGGGGAAAAATGAGGGAAAAAAATGAACCACCTACAGGATCTGCTGTCCCCAGGTGGTCACCCATCCAAGTACTGAGCAGGCCTAACAGTACTTAACTTCAGTAAGTAATTTCAATTGAAGTCACCCCCAAAGTGACCCCAAAATTGTCTGTAGATTTGAGCAACTGTGGATTCTAAATGCATTTTTGGTGGGATTTTTGCAAATCAATGGTCAAATCCCACGCAATTTGAATAATTTGTATACACTACCAATAACATATATTAATATAAATATATAAATAAAGGTACATCAAATTTGATCAGACATAAATAGTTAGAGCTAAGATAAATAATTGTTATGAGCCAAGAGAATAAGTTATGTATTTTAACATCGCATATTATGAAAACAAAAAATATATACTTATCTTATATATTAATGTGATCTGTTTGTCTGTCCATCTGTCGAATTTCCACGAAAAATTTGTTTTTGTAGGAGTTAGCTGCTCTCCTTGAGCAGTAGAAATTGTTTTTTTGTGTGTGTGTTGTTTTTTTTTAAGTGTGGGAGTGAGGATACATATAGGACAAGGATAGGACAGAGTAGTAGCAAGGACTACGCTATCCTGGAGAAAGTTAGTCTTGTACCAAGACACTACAAAATTTCTACTTTTGGCAATTGTAACCAAAGACAATTAGTCTCCCTAGATGACACCTTACCTACCAAAAATACTTACCAAAAAAAAAAAAAAAAAAAAAAAAAAAAAAAAAAATTGAAATGGAGACCAAGAGAGCTGCAGCAGAACAGTCTGAGGTGGAAAAGGAGATCTGCAGCATATGACATTGTGCAAATCGGCAAGACAAGAAGCCAAGAAAGACAAAGGAGCAGAGAATTCATAACAACAGCGACACAAAGAGAGCTATTTTGAGAGAGCTGAAGAGTGGTTGGCATAGACAACTGACTGCTGGACTTATTTAGCTATGAATGCTGTTTCAAGTATGATGAAGAATGAGCAGAGGAGCCATTTTGAAAATGGTTTAGGGTAGCACAGAAGAGCCATTTCAATACTGTTTCAAATATTGTGACATTTGCGCAGAAGAGCTATTTTAACACTGGTGAAGGTTGCACAGAAAAGTCTGACCATTTTAAGCATGGTGACAGTCACACAAAGGAGCAATTTCAAGACTGGTGAAGTTCTGTACAGAAATAACTTCTCTCCCTTCCCCCCCCCCCCCCCCCCACCAATTGCATCACTGTTCCTTTGCTATGTAATTAGTGCATGACAATGGACGCATAAAGAGCCATTGCAAGAGTGGTGAAGTGCTGCACAGAAATAACCTCCCCATTTATTGCATCACTCCATTCTATGCAATTTGTACATGCCACAGCTACGTAAATATAACTTATCTTTTTCCATAAGTGTCAAGTAAAATACTCCTAGGTGCTCGATGCAAACAGAATTAGGTGATGAAAAGGACTCAAGTTATATACGCTCCATTTCCATTTAACCTGCATTGGCTGCTAGCTAAATTTTGTTACCATGTTCTAAGTCAGTCTCACTAGCCAAACCCTTTACTCTCCTAAACTGCCTCAGGAAGTGAAAGGTTCTGGTCTAACTCTATACTTGATTTTTCTTATTCGCATGCTGCATATCAAAGCTATGGCACGGGTGGTGCACTTTACGAGTAAGATCACAAACTTATTAAAAGTATGTAAATGATGTGAAAGCTAGCCATTTTGTTTAAAGTGGAATTTTTTTTCTTCTACACGAACAAGTGGTAGGACACTCACGCAAACTATGCTACTGCGCATGCCATCCATTAAAATGACGGATTTAGTAAAAACAAAACCAAGAATTAGACCAGAAACTTTCCCTCAACTCGCTTGAGTCTTAGAGGGTAAAGGGTCTGGCTAACAAAACTAAATCAAATTGAAATCTCCTCTAGCATTGCTTACTCCTTATAGGTGTAGAAAAGTAAATATGTAATACTAACCAGGATGATGATTCATCAATTGTACCTATATATTTTTAATCATATTTAAAAAAATACTGTCTGTTCCTGTTTGCCTGTCTGTCTGTAGTATTACTCGCAACATGACAATCTGTGACACAATATGACTATTGCGTGACTTTGCAAGTGAGAGCCGCTGCCCCTTGGGTAGCCGACTAGTAAACATTATTATTGCAGCTCCTCCTCTATGATTCTCTGCAACTGACCTGCCCAACATCAGACCATCACAAGCAAAGAGATGCACAAAATTAGACTTATTCTGTATTTTTAAAAGACAAATTATCACCAATTTTTGTCACTAGCTTCATCCAATCCACTTATGGAGAAGTTGTGGATGAGTTAATGGTAGATTAAAATTTTTTTATCACTAGTTAAAGATATTTAGAAAGGACCAAGCATAAATGAGGTTGTGTGGTAGAAAATAAAAGTAGGTATAAAGATGGAATCACATTTCTTGTATGTAATTAACCATCTCCATTTTATTTGCCACTCTAGTGATGGATGATGATTGGGATATTTTTGAAGAGACGACGGATGAAGACGTCAAACAGGAAGGTAAAATGCACGCATATGAATACACAAAAGTTTGTTGTAACCAGTGGTGACAACTAAGTCCTTTTACTGTAGGAAACCAAAATCTTACTCATAACCTGTGGTTTCAATTAAGCTCTTTTACTCTATGGAAACCCAAAAGGTTTTAAAGCTAGAATAATCTGCTTTAAATTCCAGGCTTTTCTGACTGCCATTTCAAAACTCAGGTCATTCCTGTACTAACGAGGATGACGGTTCATCAATTGTACCTCAATTTAAAAAAAAAAATTTTTTTTTATTGATTCGATCCAGTATATTCTTAGTCTGTTCAGGAAATTAGGTCTCCATGGGTTGAGAAGTGTGTGAGGATTTGAAGGACAAACAAATAAACAGAATAAGCTCCATATAACGTACATTTAATAATACGGTCTGCTCCTGTTGGTCTGTCTGTAGTATTACTCACAACATGACAATCTGTGACACAATATGACTATTGTGTGACTTTGCAAGTGAAGGCCACTGCCCCTTGGGGAATTGACTAGTAAACATTATTATTGCAGCTCCTCCTCTCTATGATTCTCTGCAACTGACCTGCCCAACATCAGACCATCACACGTAAAGAGATGCCCAAAATGAGACTTATTTAGTACTTTTGAAAGACAAACTATCACCAATTTTTGTCACTAGCTTCATCCAATAAAGTTGTGGACTAGTTCGTAGATTAAAATTTTTTGTTACTAGAGTTATTTTGAAAGGGCCATGCATATAGCTATGAGGATGCATTGTAGAAAATATAAATAAGTATAAAGATAGAATCACGTTTCTCAATCCCTCACACATGTCATTAACTATCTCTATCATTTTATATGCCATTCTAGTGATGTATATTTGGAATGTTTTCGAGGAAGTAGCAGATCAAGAAAGCAAGTTTTCAGGTAAAATGAACATATAAGATGAGTTTATCTGCCATTCTAATGATGTACGTTTGGAATGTTTTTGAAGAAATAGCAGATCAAGAAAGTTACTCTCCAGGTAAAATGTACATACAAGATGAGTTTATTTGCCATTCTAATAATGCACGTTTGGAATGTTTTCGAAGAAATAGCAGATGAAGAAAGCAAGTCTCCAGGTAAAATGTACATACAAGATGAGTTTATTTGCCATTCTAATGATGCACGTTTGGAATGTTTTTGAAGAAATAGCAGATCAAGAAAGTTACTCTCCAGGTAAAATGTACATATGAGATGAGTTTTAGTTCAGATAATCTGCTCTACATTCCAGACTGTTTTGAATGCCATTTAAAAACTTGGGTCAATCCTGTACTGGGAATACCATAGTCTCGCTAGCTAGACCCTTTTCCCTCTAAACCAACAGTGTGAAGTGAAAGGTTCTGGTCTAACTCTATACTTGATTTTTCTTATTTGTATGCTCTATGTCAAAGATGGGTGGCGCACTTTATGAGTGAGATCATAAACTTTTTTAAGTGTGTGTAAGTGATGTGAAAGCTAGCCATTTTGTTTAAAGTGGAATATTTTTTCTTCTACACGAACAAGTGGTAGGACACTCACGCAAACTATGCTACTGCGCATTCCATCTGTTGAAATGATGGATTTAATAAAGACAAAACCATGAATTAGACCAGACCCTTTCCTTCAATTTGTTTGAGGTTTAGAGGGTAAAGGGTCTGGCTAACACAACTGAATAATGTGAAATCTTCTCTAGCATGGCCTACTTTTTATAGGTGTATAAAAGTAAATATGCACTACCAATAAGGATGATGGTTTATTAATTGTACCTATATATATTTTTTAATTATATACATAAAAAAACAAACTGTCTGTTCCTGTTGGTCTGTCTGTCTGTAGTATTACTTGCAATACGACAATCTGTAACACAATATGACTATTGTGTGACTTTACAAGTGAAGGCCGCTGCCCCTTGGGCAGTCAACTAGTAAGCACTATTATTGCAGCACCTCCTCTTTATGAATCTCTGACCTGCCCAACATCAGACCATCACACATAAAAAGATGCACAAAATGAGATTTATTCTATACTCTTGAAAGACAAATTATCACCAATTTTTGTCACAAGCTTCATCCAATCCACTTATGGAGAAGTTGTGGATGAGTTAATGATAGATTAAAATTTTTTGTCACTAGTTAAAATTATTTAAAAAGGACCAAGCATAAATGAGGTTATGTGGTAGAAAATAGAGATAGGTATAAAGATGGAATCACGTTTCTCTGTGTCTCATGCATGTAATTAACCATCTCCATCATTTTACTTGCCACTCTAGTGATGGATGATGATTGGGATATTTTTGAAGAGACGATGGACAAAGATGTCAAACAGGAAGGTAAAACGCATGCATGAGTACACAAAAGTTTGGTGGTTACAACTAAGTTCTTTTACTGTAGGAAACCAAAATCTTACTCTTAACCTGTGGTTTCAATTAAGCTCTTTTACTCTATGGAAACCCAAAAGGTTTTAAAGCTAAAATAATCTGCTTTAAATTCCAGGCTTTTTTGACCGCCATTTCAAAACTTGGGTCATTCCTGTACTAACAAGGATGACGGTTCATCAATTGTACCTCAATTAAAAAAAAAAAAAAATTTTTATTAATTTGATCCAGTATATTCTTAGTCTGTTCAGAAAATTAGGTCCCGTGGGTTGAGAAGTGTGTGAGGAGTTGAAGGACAAACAAACAAACAAACAAACAAACAAACAGAAATAGCTTCATTATAACATACATTAAATAATACTGTCTGCTCCTGTTGGTCTGTCTGTAGTATTACTCGATGACATTCTGTGACACAATATGACTATTGCGTGACTTAGCAAGTGAGGGCCGCTGGTCCTTGGGCAATCGACTAGTAAGCACTATTATTGCAGCACCTCCTCTTTATGAATCTCTGCAACTGACCTGCCCAACATCAGACCATCACACATAAAGAGATGTCCGAAATGAGACTTATTCTGTACTTTAGAAAGACAAATTATCACTAATTTTTGTCACTAGCTTCATCCAATCCACTTGTGGACTAGTCTATGGTAAATTTAAAAAAATTTGTCACTAGAATTATTTCGAAAGGACCAAGCATATAGCTATGAGGTTGTGTGGTAGAAAATAGAGATAGGTATAAAGATAGAATTACGTTTCTTTATCTCTCAAACATGTAATTAACTATCTGCATCATTTTATTTGCCATTCTAGTGATGCACATTTGGAATGTTTTTGAAGAATTGGCAGATCAAGAAAGCAAGTTTGCAGGTAAAATGTACATACGAGATGAGTTTAAATTAAGATAATCTGGTTTATATTCCACACTGTTTTGAATGCCATTTTAAAACTTGGGTCAATCCTGTACTGGGCATATTATAATCTCGCTAGCCAGACCCTTTACCCTTTAATCCACCAGTGCGGAGGGAAAAGGTGTGGTCTAACTGTAAATTTTATTTTGTTTGTGTGTATGCTGCATCTTGAAGCTATGGCACCCGCAGCACACTTTAAATGAAATGTCATATACATATTTTAAGTGTGCACAAATGATATGAAAGTAAATCATTTTGTTTAAAGTGGAATAATCTTTTTCTACGTGAGCTAAGTAAAACTTTGATTCACATGTGGACTTTACAAAACACTGAACAAAGCATAGCAGTGAACACAATGATAAAGCATAAGGTTAAAGTTCATTGACGGTTCAGTTAAATATATGACAATCCTCCCAGCTTGTAGAAGTATGCTCCACTTCAGTTACTAAAGCCATACCTCACAGGAGCTCGATGCTCTCTTACTGAATGTCTTACAGGGAGTTGAGCTGGAACTTGGACTGTCGTTGCCTCAGGAAGAGAAGTGGGTTCAGCCATGGGTGACATCTCAACTTGCTGGTCATTTGCAGCTGATGGAGCCTGCTGATCTGTCGATGGCTCTTGTATGATCTCTTGAGCACCAGGAGCAGGAGCCAGATCACCGATTGATACTGTATCTTTTCATCCATTTGGGAACCTGATGTGGGCATAGTGAGGGTTGGCTTTTCAATCAATTCAACCTCATTGACCAGTGGCTCAAACTTGGATTGCCTGACAGAACGTTGAAGGAGGGCAAGTCCAGGAGCAGCAAGCCAAGTGGGAATGGCCTTACCAGTTGCTGAGCGGTGTTGAAAACAGAGAAACCTCTCATGAGGTGATACATTTGTGGCCATAGACAGCAAAGACCGGATAGAGTGTAACACATTCAAGAGGATAGTTTCCCAATGTTCAAGTGTTAGACCTTTGGTGTGGAGAGCTATGAAAGTTGCCTTCCAGATGATGCCGTTATACATCTCACACAGTCCATTCCCTCAAGGGTTGTAGGGGGTCATGCAAGTCCAGAGAGATATGCTTGGAGCTCTCTTGACATAAAACCAGATCCTCTGTCTGAATGCACATAATCTGGAAGACCAAATATAGAGAACAAAGAGGAGAGGAGAGACGTTTAACACATCAGATGCACTCACGTCCGTGTAGGGAAAGGCAAAAGGAAAATGAAAATATTCATCCACTACTGTCAGGAAATAGACATTCTTGGTAGAAGATTGGAGAGGACCTTTAAAATCGAGGCTAATCCTTTCCCATGGCTGAGTGGTCTTAATCAGATTAATTTTCTCTGGTCAAAAGAAATTAGGCTTCAACTTTGCACAGGCAGGGCAGGATGAGCAAACCGTTTCACATCATCCAATGAGTAGGGAAGGTTTTGAGTCTGTACAAAATGAGCCAAGTGGACTATTCCAGGATGGCATAGAGCTTCATGAATACCAGAGAGTGTTAAGGTTGGTGGCATTAAAAAATGCTCTAGTTAGGGTATCAGCTACTGAATTGTCTCTACCAGGTCAGTGAATGATGTTATAATTGAAACAGGCTAGTTCCATGCGCTATCGTTGTATCTTTTCATTCTTTATCTTTCATTTTCTTCGGTTATTGAACATGTAGGCGACTGAACGCTGGTCAGTAATCAGTGTGAAGTGTTTGCCAGCGAGATAGTGATGCCAACAGTTCATGCTTTCCACAATCGCTGCTGCCTTCTTCTCAACAGCTAAATGTCTGGTCTCAGGGCCATGAAGTGTTCTGGTGAAGAAAGCAACAGGGCATCCACATTGTGTCAATGTTTTAGCAAGAGAAAACTCTGATGCATCTGTCTCCACTTCAAATGGGATGGTTTCATCGATTGAAGTGACTATTGCGCCAATGATCTCAAGCTTCAGGTTCTCAAATGCTTCAGCAGCTTCCTTGGAAAGGGGAAATGATTAGGGATTGGATAATAGTCTAATCTGGTCTGAAAACCCATAAACCCAGTGGGAGTAGTGGAAAGAGAAACCTTGAACTCGGTTGAGAGCTGCCTGGTTGGTTGGAAGTGGTAGCTCTTGTAAAGGACGGGTTCGCTCTAAATTTGGCTTCAGTTGGTTATGGGAGATAGTTTATCCCAGGAGATTGATTGAGTCAGTTGAAATAACTGACTTTTTCTCATTGAAAGTGAGATTGTGCCTTTTGGCAACTTCCTGAAACTTTTGAAGATTAAAATTGTGCTCCTCCTGGGTGTTGCAGCAATGGCGATATTATCAACATAAACAAATGTATCCTTTAAGTTGTTGTCAATGATGTCATTGATGGTACGCTGGAATACTGCCACTCCATTGGTTACTCCAAAGGGAACTCTACAAAACTGATACAGCTTGTCATTTGCTTCAAAAGCTGTCAATGCCTTTTCTCTTGCCTTATGGGGATCTGATGATAAGCTGAATTTAATTTAATGGTGCTGAAGATCTTATAACCTGCCAATGTTGTGACCATGTCATGGATCCCAGGAAGTGGATAAGCATCAAGCAAGGTGTATCAGTTAACCATACGAAAATAATCAATGCATAACTGTTGCTTGTGAGCATCAGGCTTGACCACTACTATCTGAGCCCTCCAAGGGGAATTACTTGGTTCAATAATACCCTCAGACAGTAGCCTTTTTATTTCAGCATTGATAAAAGCTGTATCTGTGTAAGAGTACCATCTTGACTTTGTGGCAATTGGATAGCAATCCTTGGAGAGGTTGAGAAGAATCTGGATGGATCAACTGCTGCTGGCTTTAGATTACACGAGGTTTGAATTTTATTCACGTTAAGCCACTCCAGGGCACCACCAAATTCAATCTTCATGCCTTTGTGCTGTCGTATAAAGTCTAAACCGAGGATCACGTCACTGCAAAGTGAAGGGAGGATGTGGAGTTTGATATCAAGATAAACTGCATCTCCAGTATGAAGGGTTGTGGTACAGAGCCCAACTATCGGAGAGGAAACAGATGCCTGAGCCATAGATACCTGTCCCATATAAGGGCTGACTGGGAGGTTTTATTGCTTTACCCATGCATCACTGATGAAGCTGTCAGAGCTGCCACTATCAATAAGAGCCTGAGCTGTATAGTAGGGCTACCATATTTGCAGATTCAAAAAAGAGGACACTTTGGAAGGGGGGGGGGGGGGGGGTGGGGGTATCATATTTTACTAGTGGACTTTTTGTGTGTGAAGGAGAACCATTAATAAAATGTAATGGGGAAAAAAAAAATAGCAGCTCCAATCTCATGCTCCCTCATTTTTATTCACCATAGCAGAGAACCGGGCTCATTCCTTAACCCTCTATCTGACTACAGTAAAAGTATAATATATTCATATTATCAATTTAATGCAAGAAAATCAATAATTTGGAATTGAAAAGATCCCACCTTCACTCACTCTGGCTAAAGATTATTAGTCAACATGGCAGATGTGCAGTCCTGATGATGCTTCATTGTGTAAAATGAAAAGTTCACTCCACTGCACTAATCACATTGTTACCTAATTTTTAAAAAAATACTCCTTCCAAACACTGGGATTCTCATTCCTCTCCTGTTCTACCGAAACATGAAAAATTTTGTCTACAGTTTTGGCGTGGATTTGCACTTATGTTTGGGTATTGTGAGCTTTCAAATAGAATCATCAAATCAAGAAATCAGCCTTCAAAGGAAAGGTGGTAGAATTTATGATAGCGCACTGCACACAGTCTGGGATAATTAATCAAAATAGAAATATATTTTTAAAAATACCCACCACTATCCCCCCCCCCCCCCCCACCACCTATCATAAGTAGTGGGCGGAGCATGGGGACAGAGGAAAAATACGCTAACTTCAGTTTATGTTTTTCCAGACCACCTCACTGCGCAAGTGTTGCTAAGCTGAACTATTTGATTAAAAAAAGTGCTGCTTTTTCAACAACAAATATTTTTCAACAAAAGAAGATTAAATCTGGACATTTTCAGACATTTTAAAAATCTTCCCGGACTGATAAATAATGACCAAATTGGAGGACATGTCTGGGTAAAGCCGAACTATATGGTAAGCCTATGTATAGGTACCAACCTTGATAGCAATGGTGGTCTCAGACAGAGAGTCTGATGATGCAGCACAGATTGTGGCAAGGGTAGAATTGGAGACCTTTACGGAAGCAGAGACAGGTCCAGGGGCTCCACCTCGACAAAGTTTTGCAGTGTGGCCTCTCTTGCTGCACTTGGAGTAGGTTGAGCCTTTGGCTGGACACTTTCAGTGTTGTTGGCCATGGTGAGGACCACCACAATTCCAGCATGTCCGTTCATCCTTCCTGGCACCAGCAGTTGATGCAGTGATAGTGAGGTCATCTTCAGAAGCTGTGGGAGTAGTAGTGGTAGCACTACAGGGTAGCATAGGTGGTGACAAGGAAGGTATTGGAGGCATTTGCCGCATGTAAAAGTTAGCGTTTTCCTAAGCTAAGGCCAATTGAGCCTGAGCAACTGTTGTGTCCAAGTTAAGCATTTATTCTCCAGCAGCCTCTGCCTAAATGAAGCTGAGACAACTCCCCTGATGAAGGAATCCCTGATATACTGATTTCTGTATTGCTCAGCTGCTTCTTCATTGAAAGGAAGTACCTAGCAAAAATTTCGTTTTTAGGTTTCACATACAATTCCTCCCGGAGTGCTATATTTTCTTCGAATGTGGCACATGAAGCTGCTTATTTGTACCTGCGTATCTAACTTATTCAACTCACGTTCACCGAGGGCTGTGAGGAAGTTAGAAAAGGTGCGGTGCCAATGCTGCCACTCATCTGGCGCTGAGAGAGAGAGCTAGAGTTGCAGTCCAAATGTTCAGGATGTCAGATTGAGCAGTTCAATGTATTGTAAACTGAGCTAAGTAAAACTCTGATTCACATGTGGACTTTACAACATAGAAGTGAACACAATGACAAAGTTTAAAGGTTAAGGTTCATTGATGATTCAGTTAAATATATGACACTACGCGAAAAAGTGGTGAAAGGACACCCACGCAAATTATGGTTCTGCTCATATAATCTGTCAAAACAATGGATTTAGTACAAACAAAAAAACATAGTAGAGAGTTGTACCAGACCCTTTCTCATGAACTGCTTGGGGTTCAGAAGGTAAAGGGTCTGGCTAGGAATACCACCCATTTCCCACATAAACTAACATTCAGTATGTTAGCACGAAGATTTCTATTCAACTCCCCAAAGAGAACTCCTCTCCCTGGCACTCATAGCATACATGGGTGGATTGCTGGAATTTAACATCAGAAACGTAATCAGATTCACAAGTAGTTATTTTCCATGTATTACCTTCTCACTCGAGCAGATAATTGACCTCATGACCACGCTCACTTGTAAGCGGACCTTTTGCACCATAGGAGATCCTAATATTACATTTAAAGTATAAACACAAAAACTCATTCATTAACCTATAAATTCAACAGATAATTAGCTAGATACGATTCTAATAGACTCAGATAAGCAGAGAAATGTGTGGTAGTTCGCAATCTTTCTTAACCTTTTAAAGGTAGTTTGAAAAATTTTATTGGGCAAAATCACTTTGCCACACAACTCTAAATTGATTAACTTGATTTCAATACGTGGTGGCAGTGTCTCTGAGCCAGGCAGCTCTTGCATGCTTTCTGCAATTCTTTTTGTTTTTTTTGACTTAGTTACACATAATTAAAAAACACAAATGGAGAAGGAAGGGAGGGGGGTGGGGGGATGGTCTTTTGGAATTGGAATATGTATTACTGTATGATGAAAATATTAACTGAAAATGATTTCCACCAAAAAAATGGCACCAGGGTCAGCTTAACTTAGGAATTGCTTCTAAATATTAAGGCCTTGTTCTAGGGTTGCTTTTCCCCCTCCTTAGCTACCCCGTGAGATGGAGAAAATAAACCACGACAAACACAAATATAAACTGGGATAGATATTAATGACAGTGAAAATAATATTTTAAAAAATTGAATAAAAAAAACAAGACAACAGAAAGAACGAAATAGACGACTAACACTGACACTAACCCTAACAAATAAAACAACTGATGATTGATGTAGAGAAATTATCCACATACCTGCCTCACTTCCCGTCTCACATCCTGTCAATTTGTGTCTAATTCCCACCAAAACGTCACCCTCTGAAAAACCAGCGCCTGGTCGGAGTTGCCCGCTCTAGCACTCGCAACTAAGTGCTTCCGTTTAAAAAGTGGTGCTGTGCCATTCAGTCTTCTCTCGATTTCAGACTTTCAATTCCACTCCCAGCCTCTCTCTCCTGATTGGGAAGCCTACCAATCTGTGGCACCTGAACTTTAACAATCTCCTAAGTGTACTTTATAATTGTTTAGTTTAATTGGTCTGTTGTTACTTGACTTTCTTCATTCTCCTTGGGTTCTGCTCAGCTAACTTTCAAATCCAGTTAGCCAATCTCGCCTGGCTTCTTACGCTTGGAACACCCTATTACTGGTTGCTTTGTTGAATTGAGGTATGTATGCAAGTGTCTGACAATCAGCTAGCAAGCTTTAAACAAAACTGTTTCTTGAAGATCCTGTACCACCTTGCTTTGTAGGTGTGGTGTACTGTCATGGGAATAGGTGCATACAGGTCCCATCTGGGGTGTTGTGTTTTTGAACCAGTCACACCATGTTACAAGCATGGTGTTGTCTACTGTTGCACCAACCATTTGTTATTTTTTCTAGAGTAACCTTGCTTAAAATGGGTGGCCTATGCCAAGCAACAAGTAGGTGTGATTTCTGGTTGCATGCATTCTGTGTGATTCAGTTTGTTAGGCCATAGACAGTCAATACTCTCGGAATTCAAACCTCTGGGATGTTTGACTAATTGTAAGCAATTTTGTTTGTGCTGGTCAAAGTTTATGTGTATGAAACTGTTGTAATCATTGCGTTTTGTTATTTTTCTTTCCATTTCTAGGTAATCCCTTTTCCTGGGAATTCCTTTTCCTTTCTCTATCTATTTTGTGTTCACTTTTACTGAGCGGTCATCATGGTGCTGCCTATGATGGGAGCTGATTACCCAGGTATGGCCTCCCACATGGGGCTTGGAGGTAGTGGGATTGGGACCCCCCCTGGGGATATGGGCATGGGCTCGGGGTCGCCAGTGCAGGCTTCCATGGGCGCTGCGGTGAACAGCACGTCCATCGACACGTGCAACAGTATCGTGCACTCCCTGATGTGTCATCGTCAAGGCGGGGAGAGTGAGCAGTTTGCCAAGAGAGCTATTGAGTCTCTGGTGAAGAAGTTGAAGGACAAGCGAGATGAGCTGGACAGTCTGGTGAACGCCATCACCACCAGCGGAGCCAGGCCATCCAAGTGTGTCACGATCCAGAGGACTCTGGATGGAAGGCTTCAGGTGAGACATTGAGGGATATTATGCACATACATGCATACACATGCATGCGTTCACTTGCCATACTTGAGCAGAGCACATGTGCACACACACTCACTCTCTCACGCAACACACACACGCACGCACACACACACACACACACACGAACATAAATTTGTCCAGAGGTGATTAGGGGCATTTACAGGAAATTGGTGCTTCACACCACACCCATTCATGCCATTATTGTTGGTCAAATGGAAAGATGTGTGAGGTTTAATCTGCCACCGGTTAGTTTTGTCCTTATGACTGAAAGGCAGTTTAATTATGTCCAGTATTGTATTGCATGCATAGCTCCAGTGGTGTTGCACTGCTACTATAGTACGTATACCAAAATCGAAGAATTCATGATTTATCTCTGTTTAATGACGAAGGAAAAAATTTTTTTATTTATAAACAGATGATATAGGATTGACCTGTGAAGAAAATAACATAGAGAACGAGATAGCCCATGTGGATTCCAAGTAAGATGAACTTTTACCAGTTAAAATCACATGCTCCAATCATTTACTAATTATAGGTAGTACAATGATTGGACTGTTTGATATGAATGGTAAAGGCTCACTTGGTTTGTTCTCTAAATGGGTACAGTTTTGTTTATTAGTTCACATAGTATTCAAATGGCTACAATTTGGTTCCCCCCCCCAATACTTGTCCCTGCTTGGAGAGGGGGAGGGATGGGGTAGCTAAGATGTGTGCTTGAGAGTGAAAAGTAGAGGGCATGATTGAGTTGGACCACAGAAACACAGACAGGTGCTGCTGCATGCATGTCATACATGAGATGATTCATACACAGGGTATTGGTGGCAGGAGAATTGGGGGGGTTGTGTGGTTCACCCACTCCCATGTCTTCATCTAAAACTTGTTGTTCAAAATTATTTTATTATAAAGATGCTTTGATCATAACTACTTCCATCCCCCTCGGTGCCCTTGGAGAAGGGCTGTTAATTAGGCAGTGCTCACATGGAAGACATGCCTCTGTCTCAAATCCTTATTTGTTCACCCATGCAACAAAAGGTTGAAATTTCTGTGGAGTACATTATACACTGCCTTATCTCAATAACTTACCTTATATTGAAGAAAATTAAAAATTGGTTGTTTGTTGTTGGGGGGAGTGGGGGTGGGGCAGACTGTGTGTAATTGGTGTCTAGTGACTAAGGAGTTATCCTTTCAGGTTATAGCAGCCACAGCAGAGAAATGAACTGGTTTCTCCCACTGACTGATAGAACAGGATAGTAATGGCTACAAAGTCTCTAGCCAGGGGAAGTCAGCTGACAATGCCAAAAAAAGAATGAATTACTTGGAGGATGCTGTCAGAAGAAGAAGAGGGACCAATGCTGTCCTGAGGTTGCTGATGGAAGGAGTGGTTCTGAAGGTGAGGGCTGATGTCTTGGGAAGTTGGAGGTACTGGACTGTAGATTTAGTTTAGTGAGTGGCTTAGGATGAGGATGAAATGGGGATATCATTAATGACAAAAGGACACCAGTCGTGGGTGGAGGAGACTCATCAACCGTGTCTTACTAACTATTAATTGCTTCAGTTGACGTCCACATCTGTTTACTTCTCCTTCACATGTCTAGAAACATTGGGGATACTAGGACATTGGGGGTATTAGGAACATTGGGGATATTAGGAACATTGGGGATATTAGGACATTGGGGATATTAGGACATTGGGGATACTAGGACATTGGGGATATTAGGAACATTGGGGATATAGGACATTGGGGATACTAGGACATTGGGGATATTAGGAACATTGGGGATATTAAAACATTGGGGGTATTAGGACATTGGGGGTATTAGGAACATTGGGGATATTAGGACATTGGGGATATTAGGAACATTGGGGATATTAGGAACATTGGGGATATTAGGACATTGGGGATATTAGGAACATTGGGGATATTAGGAACATTGGGGATATTAGGATATTGGGGATATTAAAACATTGGGGGTATTAGGACATTGGGGGTATTAGGAACATTGGGGATATTAGGACATTGGGGATATTAAAACATTGGGGGTATTAAAACATTGGGGTATTAGGACATTGGGGGTATTAGGACATTGGGGGTATTAGGACATTGGGGGTATTAGGACATTGGGGATATTAGGAACATTGGGGTATTAGGACATTGGGGTATTAGGACATGGAGATATTAGGACATTGGGGTATTGGAATATCAAAAACTTCATATCATTCAATTTTAAACCATGATTAATATTTAACCTCAGTTGGCACCACAATCTATTATAAAACTCGTTTATTTCAAACCACAATAAATTTTGTACCGTGCATCTAGTCAATATCAATCTCAATCAAAGCATGTTCAAAGCATGTCTGAGGAAGCAGTGAATGGGAGTATGGGTCAGCCACCAATTCCTCTCTCCACCTCTTAAGCATGTGCTTCCACCTCTTCAGCATGTGGGTTCACCTCTTTAGCATGTTATTCCAACTCTCCAGTATGTGATTACACTTCTCCAGCATATAATTTCACTTCTTCATCATATAATTCCACCTCTCTAGCATGTGATTCCACTTCTTCAGTATGTGATTCCACCTCTCCAGCATGTGATTCCACCTCTCCAGCATGTGATTCCACCTCTCCAGCATGTGATTCCACCTCTCCAGCATGTGATTCCACCTCTCCAGCATGTGATTCCACCTCTCCAGCATGTGATTCCACCTCTTCATTAAGTGATTCCATCTCTTCATCATGCAATTCCACCTTTTCAGCATGTGGTATGAAGGGGACATACACATGCTCTAGCTACCAGACATCTTTTTTTGTTCTGTGGAGGAGCTGATTGGTAGTTGTCATTAAGTGTTTAGTGGTGAATAGTTTTCATGCTTGAAGTGGTGGCTGGTTATGATTCAGAGTTTTGATGACACTTCAAAGCATGTCTGAGAGTGCAGTGAATGGTAAATACCATTTCCCAACACTTCCTGTTGAATTGAATTAATTATGTTGTCATAGCAACAGCTGTCTACTTGAGCTTGGTGCCCAGCCATGTTTATTTTCCTGATTACTACAGCCTCTGATCACCCACTCCCACGAGTCCTCAGGAGTATATGCACACCATCAATGTAGACAGATATTACCACTTAATGATGGATACCAGATAAAGATTAATACAGGTTAACAGGTGAATACCATTTGGATGATTAATACCATTCTATGGTTAATACCATTCATGGGTTAATAGCAATTTACAATTAATACCATTAAGTAATTATGCCATCAATGATTTATATTTTCTAACTTTGAATGATTAATACTTTTTAGAGCAACCAGTATGTTTTAATTTGTTTCCTTCAAATGATTAATTTTCTCTAGGATTTAATTCTTCCAACCATTTTAGATGCTATCATTTTAAGACTAAATAACTATCAATTTCAATCCCTTCTGAAATATTTGGAACAACCTCAGCAAAGAGGATAATTGATAGATGGCAAGGAAATGTCTTTCCCCCTTCCTCTCCAGTTAATCGTTACTCAGCTTGTCTGCATCCCATGCGCTACCATGTCCCCTGCCATTGATGATGTCATTATATGGCTATTTCTTCAGCTTGAATAATAATAGCTGAATCACATTTCCAAGGAACTATGTTAGCTTCTCTCTTTCCACTTTCATACAGAAGCTGTGATGTCTTAGCTCTTTTCTTCACACTCCCAAGTGGTAGCTAGTTCCCCTCTCACCTAGACTGAAGCAGAATTCCTTTTCCTATTCTTGGCTTGATGAGATGCACTGCCCAGGATAGCAACTGAAGCATAGAACTTCTTTATTAGTGCTGGGTGGAACTTGTGCTTGTGTATGCATCATGTTAACCCTTTGCCAGCTGTGCAACAAGTGCATAGTCTACCAGCCCACTGTTATTCCAAAGGCTCGCCATGATTCTGCTGTGCTTCTATGCCCCGACCTACTGGATGACTGACAACATAGTTGAAATGTTTTTAAGATATATCCTATACTGTAGTCTTAGGGGTGTGTTTTGAGTGTGGCTAAAATCAACACTTTACTTTATTTTATCTGAGGACAACCCGGAGTTTCGGGCTGTTTTTTGTTTTTTAATAGGAGTTACAATTTCAAAAAATAACAGTTAGATTATGGAATTGCAGTGTTCTACATTACCACAACTGTGGCTTTCTGTACT
>OZ017783.1:5190438-5239544 GCA_963969325.1 Lycopodina hypogea | reverse complement strand
GGAAGTAATTGAAATATGTTTTGGGGTTTAACTTTTCTTTGATTTCAATTATTCAGTTTTGACCTTTTCCTCCATAACTATTTCAAATATTAATGTAATTCACTATCTAGGACATTTTTTCTGTTAACTTACCCTTAATTGCTTTTCATAGGATGTGACCTCTTTTTTATTTGAGTGCTTTCACCAAATCTGACCTTTTCCTTATTAACATTTTTTCTATTACCTTTCACCAAATGTGACCTTTTCTTATTAATATTTCTTCAATGACCTTTCACCACATATGACCATTTCCTTATTAATATTTCTTCGATGACCTTTCACCAGATATGACCTTTTCCTTATTAATATTTCTTCAATGACCTTTCACCAGATATGACCTTCTCATCCATAGCTTTTTCAAAAATTGGATTTCACAAGCTATAACCTTTTTTTATGTTAAACTTTCTAAAATTACATTTCAAGATGTGACATTCCTTTTCTTTAATTACTTTATATCGATTATGACTTTTTCTTTCTTCAATTACATTTAATAAGATATAATCTATTATAATAGTCATTTTGCGTTCAAATTGCTGGTCAAAAAAATTACTATGAAACTCTGTGCTCACTCGAGCAATGTTTCAGACACCAGCCAACTTTAACTCCTGCTGGAGTGTTGTTACTTCCTATGTTGTTCCTGTAGCTCTCTGAGAAAGGAGCCAGGATTTAGCTGTATAGTTCATTTTAAAGTAAAGGCATTCTTTTAACCGCTGGAATGTAGCTGAGCTATCGTCCCAAGTCAACCGTGGGTAGCACAAACTCAAGAATTTCCAGCTAGAAATTTGTAGATAATAAGGAGTCAAGTCTGTTTGAGAACACATTCATGACAGCTGGCCGGCATCAGCTGCATTGAAATATGATGTTAAACTTTTAGCATAACCTTGTCTTCATTGCATTGAAGAGCTCTTTGGAAGGTAGGGGCTGTTGGGTGGGTTTTCTGTTAGTAATTTATAATTTGCTAACAGAAAACCCGCTCTATGGGCAGGTTTTAAGTCGGCCACCTGCAGTAACAAACATGTTAAGTTTGCTTTACATAATATGTAGGGATTATTGAAATTAATCTCATTAACCAAGCACGCCAAGTTTCTATGATAGATAGTGTTCCATGTCACCAAACCACACCTATTGACAAAACCACACCCATTGACACCAATCTGAACAAAATTTTTGCCAGGCTGTGCAATGAGGCGCCCTAATTAATCCCTGAATATTTTATGAAGATCCCTCCAGTGGTTTAGGAGTAGTTTGAGTCCGCACGTACAGGCTGACAGACAGACAGACAGACAGACAGACAGACAGACAGACAGACAGACAGACAGACAGACAAATTGTGAATTATAGTAAGATTCAAAAATGTCATGTCATAAATGAATCCATTATTTAAAAAAAAAAGTATTTTATTTATAGAACTCCATACTGTGTGGTGCTAAATGGAGTGTGTCAGCCGAATGCTACTCCACACACAACTTACATAAGTATTGGGCAAATGTTCCTCAAGGAGTTGATAGGTCACAGAGAACATTAGATTCTGATTTTAAGCTTGTAGTTGCAGCTGTCTGGATGTACACATCATATGGGCGGGACTTGCTTGAAATATGTAATCACCCAAAAATTAATTACTGTCCTTTGGTTGGTACTGTCTGCCCTGTTTTCAAATTTTTTTCATTTCTAGTGGCTCCAAGTGAGTGTGAATGCACATACCTAGTTTTATTTTTATTAATTATTTTCACCAAATATGACCTTTCCATTTCTTGAATGTCTTTTCTCCAGGTATGATCTTTCTTACATAACTTTTCTTTCATTACATTTTTCAAGCCATGACCTTTTTCTGTAAACTTTTTAAAAGTACATTTTACAGGATATGACCTTTTATTTTTCTTTCATTTTTTACTCCAAATATGACCTTTTTCTTTTCTCTAATTACATTGATAATATCATATGTTCCTCAGCTTCTTATCATTAATTATTTCCCCCAAAGGTGACCTTTTCCTTTTCTTAATAACTTTTCACCAGATTGACCTTATCCTGGCTAACTTTCTTCAATTAAATATTACAAGGTACGACCTTTTCCTATCCTTAATCACTACACAAGATAGACTTTTCTTCAGTTAATTTCCATTTTATGGCTCTCCACTTAAGATATTGCTGATTTTGTTGAAGGTTTTCTGCCTTTAGATTTCCCCCAGCTTTTCTTGAGTGTATCCATCCATAAACAAGTGGGCCTATCATCAGAAAGCTCACTCTGTGAGATCTACTACATTTTGGTAGTGAAAACATTTGCATAGAGTTGACAGCAACAACACAAAATGTTGTAAACCAAAATATAATCATTACCAAACTTGCTTATTTTTTTCTTGTTATCTATCACCATGATTACACTCGCTCATGCTTGTGACACTTGTTTCTGTGCTGTCATGACAACCAAATGTTGTTTATTTAAGAGCTTGGGTTAAAATGCTTAATTTTATGTTTTAACTAAAAAAAAAAAATAAAAAAAATAAAATTTTTTTTTTTTTTTTTTTTTTTTTTTTTTTAATTAATGTTTGTTTTGACTAACGTGGGATTTCAAGCCTTCCATGCAGAAGATCAGCTGATTCCGATCATCTACCTGGTCCACTTCTTAGGAATTGGAGCTAATTTGCTAATTTCTGTGATCCTTTCCTATGGTGATACAAGCATTTTGTGTGTATGTGGGGGGGGGGGGGGGGGGGGGGGAAGAGAGAGGTAGCAACAGAACTGATGGCTCTTGTAGCCTGTACCAATTACCTGGAGGAGGGGGGGGGGGATAGAGGAGGGCTAAAAGTGGGCGGGAGAGGTATAGTGGATACATTTTTACAACTCACACCCAACAGAACAATTTGAGCGTTGACTTCCTGAATTAAATATTTCCAAGCCCTCTGATACACACATGAGAAGTGTGCTGACTCTCTAGAAGTAAATTACGCTGCAAGTATTAATATTCACATGTGCTAAAAGTGCTGGAACTTTGCAACTGCTCTTAATAAGCAAATGACCATTGAAGCTATGTTCTTGCTTGGCTAAACTCCAATCAGAGCATCTGGATCTGTCTGCTCTATACAGTCTTGTTGATACAACCTGATGACGCTGCTTCACCATCGGCAATTTAGGTATGACAACCTTTAGAAGAGAGCTTGAATCTTGAGCAAGTAATTGGGACAAAAGTTAATCAACTTTGACACCAGCTGTTCCAGGAAAATTTATTTAAACCATTTATCTGCTATCTGAAAGAAATATTATAAGTAGTTTCGGAGATAGTGATGTGTGTATACTTGTGTATGTGTGTGCATGCTTGTGTGTGCAAGCTTGTGTATGCATGTGTGTGTGCAAGCTTGTGTATGCATGTGTGTGTGCAAGCTTGTGTATGCATGTGTGTGTGCAAGCTTGTGTATGCATGTGTGTGTGCAAGCTTGTGTATGCATGTGTGTGTGCAAGCTTGTGTATGCATGTGTATGCTTACTTGTGTGTGTGTGCATGCATTGTGTGCATGCTTGTGTATGTGTTTGTGTGTGCATGCATGTGTGTATGCTTTTCTTTGTATGTATGCCTGTGTGACTATTAACCCTCTCTCTCTCTGTCCTTGTTTGTTGACCTGTTTGCCCTCAGAGGAGCCTCCTGTATTTGGACCCTGCAAGCTCATGGACTACGAACTAGAGATGGTCAGTCACCTGCATGTTATGCATGTCCTCCTGCCTGTAATTTTGTGTGTGTGCATGTTTCCTTCCTGTTTTGTCCCCTCTGTTTCCCCCCCCCCCCCCCACATTTGTCCTACTTCACTCCTGTTTCTCTGCCTTCCTCTGTCTGTGTGTCTATTTATCTATTCAATACTTCAGCTCCTATTTCAAAGCTGTATGTAGAAGTATATAGTATATGTTGTACTAGCAGACATACCCAGTATGGCCAGGGATATAAGGGCATATCTACAGGAAGAACTATAATCAGGTATGATTCAGACCATGCCCAAGGGCTTGGCTTAAGTACCACATTTGGCATTTTTAGTTTGACATGTGCAGATAAAGGATAAATTATATCGGCCAGAGTGGCCCACTAGGAGCTACATTATCTGTGTAGGTGGTGATGAGGGTATCTTGTCTTTGGGCTGCAAGCAAATGATTTTCTGCCTGCCAGGCTGTCTTTGTTCTTTGTCCACATGGCAGGAGAATTGGAGGGCTGGCAGAAATGGATGATAATGGTTAAGAGGTTCCTGAGGTGGCTTGGAGACCTAGGTGTTGCCTGCATTGTCCAGCCACAGTCCCGATGTATGTGATCAACCAGGAGACCAAGACAGTGGCATGCTTGCCTGCAGTTTATGATGACATCGAACAAAAGAAAAAAGGATAAAGAAAAAATTTCCCTACCAAACAATGCCGAGTATAGAGTCACACCTTCCTTCAATGGCTATACTGATCCTCTTGTTGGGGTTTAGGAGCTGCCTTGACCTCAGATATGGTAGCTTTCTGCCACCAGATTAATGAAGTAATTTGAGCATTTTGGATATTTTGTACTCTTATCAGACCGTGAAATCCAACACATTAATTTCCCACATAAGGTTTCATAAGCTAATATGACTCCATAAGTTTGATCGACAACACTAATGTAACACACAACTTATTTGTTCATCAGTGTGTGATTTTGCAGCTGACAATCATTTCACTGGGTGAAATGAAAAGCACATTCCAGTAACCTTAAAGTTGAGATTTTGCCTGGAAAAAAAAAAGACAAACAAAATAACAACAAGAAAAAGATGTCAAATATCTACAGGGTTAAATATCCCCTAATTCCCAAGTCTCACATCAGCAGACCAAACCCAATGACAAAAAATTACTAGCATAAGCATCCCCTAAACTTTCATTCTAGTTTATAGTTACATACCCACATACATATAAACGGAGAAGAGGTGTAGCCAAGATTGACCCATTAAGCCCTCTTAATCAATCATTTAATAGGGGGTGGGGGAATGATAAAAAGAAGGAAGGAAAAAATGGAAGGAAAAAAATGAAATAAAAATTTTTAAAATGTCAGTTTGGGGGGGAGTGGGAAGTGGGAAGGCAGCCCAAACCTGGGATTGAATGCTTTTATTTCAATTTTGGAGACTTAATAGCTGAGCTATTGTTCGTTGTTTTTTTTTTTTTAATTTTTTTAATTTATATTTTTTTAAATTTTTTATGGCATTTTTATGTATTTAAAATTTGAATTCCTTTTTCTCCACCAGCGATGCAACTTAGACAAATAGAAGGATACTGACCTAGCCAGGCACCCAAGGATCACACATGCAAAGTTTCATCAAGATCTGTGTAGCAGTTAGTGGATGTCATGTTAGCATGTTTCAAGAGGTTCTTGGGATGTGTCGGTGATGTGATGTAGCTTGGACAGGGCACCCACCACATTCCTGCCGTGGTGTGGAACACAGCAAGCATACTCTACACATAGCCTGTGGTATGCGACTAATATAGGCAGGGGTGGGGGTGGGGGGACACTCATCGACAGGATGGCTGAGGGATGCACATCAAAGGAGCAACAGGTTATGAGTAATAGTTATCACTTGACATTCAAACCATTTCTAAAAACAGATGCAACCATTGAATTGCCTGTTAGTTGGAGGCTGACTGACCAGTGCTCAGCAACATGTCCATGAGATGGCTGGACTTCCCAATGGGGAGATCAAAATGTACTGTCAGTTCAATGTATGATCAAGTAGGCACAAACAACAGACAGTTGTTGTCACTCAAATCGATATCAGGTGATTTATTTTCATGTTCACATCTCATGCTAATTCCATTTATGGTTTGTGTCCTACTCCTTTTCTTGCATTTATGATACTACACATAATAGGCATATGAAATGAGAACTAAAACGTATCTTCCAAATGAGAACTAAAACGTATCTCCCAAATGAGAAGTAAAACATATCTTCCGAAAGACCACAGCATCAGTTTCTACAAATAGAAATCACTTAATTTAGAGAATAATTATTTTTGCATCATTAGAGGAGTATTTATCCTTACAAGGGCAGACCAGATTTGGTCTCATTGGAAGCGACATGCATGCGAGTGATAATGCATTAGACAACCACATGTGGTTTGTTCATGGAACACACACCACACATCCAGGCAATCAATCCCAATTTAGCTTTGGTATTGCAGTTTCTTTCGGAGGAGAGTGGGACATTATTGTGTTGCTGGTCCAGTCACCACTCCCCTTGTTTACATCCCATCACACGTTGTGACTACTGGCAACTCTGTATCTGTTGTAAACATGAGCTTAATGACTTCATTCTCTCATAGATTTACTTACAGCTGGCACAACTTTGCTGGACCCTACGTACACATTATCACCTGAGGTATACTCGAAAGCACCTGATTCATGTCACCATGTGGGATGGCTACATGACGGTTACTCTCCTCCATGTCGTCCATGTTCTGTGTCGTCCAGTGCAGTAATCCCATATCCCCACTGCAGCTGCTACACTGTTACTCGGAGAGTACCAAGAAATGACACAGATGCAATGAATACTTTGCTGATCTCTACCAGTTGACCTTTCATACTCAAGATACCGAGCACTGAGAGTATCACATGCTCTGACCTCATGGAGATGCTCTGCACGCAAGCATTGAGCATGGATTTCCTTCCAGACTCACAGCTGTGGCTGACTTCACAAGCATATCCTGTACTGATGGGACTAATATGCTTTAAATGTGTGCATTGCAGTTGCTTATTGGGAGGTGTGATTGACTTGTGTTAACACACCAGAATGAACTGTTATGGATTGTTGTTGACTTTATGCAGAAGTACCGAGAGCCTTGCTGGCTTGATCTTCCTGCACTCACATGTTGGGAGCTGCCTACTAGGTGGAACACAAACAGATCCCGGTGGGGAGTGTTTTTTAATTTTTTATTTTAAAGATTTTTAATGAGAAAAACGGAGTAAAAAGAATATATTTTTTTAATAGACAATATTTTGTAAGCCTCGAGTTCGCTGTTGCAGAAGCTACTTAAAACTCAACTTCATTCTAGCTGGAAACCTGACCTTCACTCTAGCTGGGAACCTGAACTACAAAAATTAGTGATGAACTATGTTTGTTGAGTGATATGTTTCTGGTACATATGTTGCTGTGTTTTCAAGTCACCTGTTGCTGTGTTTTCCAATGTACCTGTTGCTGTGTTTTCCAATTCATATGTTGCTGTGTTTCCAATTCACATGTTGCTATATTTCCAATTCACCTCTTGCTGTGTTTCCAATTCACCTGTTCCTATGTTTCCAATTCACTTGTTACCTATGTTTCTAATTCACTTGTTGCCTGTGTTTCCAATTCGCTTGGTGCCTGTGTTTCTAATTCACCTGTTGCTTGTGTTTGTATGTATTACTGTGACCCAACATTCAACTTATACCACCCAAATCTTGTGTATTCTAGGCATTCTTCGTTGGTCCTGGAAATGAACTTGGGAGACCCCTTACCATAGCTGAAGCTCCTGATCATATTTTTGGCATGGTCCTCATGAATGACTGGAGTGCAAGGGACATACAGGTCAGAGGACAAAGAGTGTGGATTGTAGCTGAAGTGTTAAACTGATGGATTTGAACTGATTGAATGTTGACTGTTTGTCATACTTTCCCAAATCTCCAGGCTGATCAATAATTATAACTTTCTGTAATGCATTACAAGCTGTTTGTTGTTCATCTTCTCCTATGGTTTACTAATTGTTTCACTTCCTATTAATGCTAATTGTGTTTCTGGATTAATTGTTGTTGTTTTTTTGTTTTTTTAATATATCCCTGACATTTTCCTCCCTAATTGGTTATTAATTGCTGTACATATTTTCTGATCCTTTTTCTGCCTTTAGAAATGGGAGTATGTCCCTCTGGGGCCATTCCTAGCTAAAAACGTGGGCACCAGTATATCTCCTTGGGTGGTTACCATGGATGCTCTCAAGCCTTTCCTCACAGAGGGACCACAACAGGTTGGTGCATTAGCTGTGGTTTAGTGGTACTTGTAATTGTGGGCAGTTATGTGCTGTGTATGCATGTGGCAGCATGTTGACTTACATGTATGTTTGTGTATCTGATAACACTTGCAGGTGGACCCAGTCCCACTGCCTTATCTGAGGCAGACATCTCCCTTCAGCTTTGACATTCACCTGGAGGTTGGAGTGCAGAGTAAGTTTGTGTTGCAGTGCTGGTGGCAATGTTAGCACAACATGTGTAGAGGTTTCCGTTGTCCCTCGGGAGGAGAGTAACTTCGTCTGCATACCATATCCAGCTAGCTAGCAAACTAAAAGAAACATCTGTGATGCAGTGTTATTATCTTGTGTTAAGGTGGTTTAACAACGTTCCATACTGGCGTTAGTTATCTTTGTCCTGAAACACCTACTGGGCACTTCTTGACTAATGCAAGAGTGTGTAGTTTGACTACCCCCTCCTTTCCTGGCACAAGAACAGAGCAATGTGACACCTGTTATCACACTTCCTGTTCAACCTCAATCTTACTCCTTAGTGGGTGTGAACTGGACCACTTAGCCACTTAGGCAGACCTATTATTTCCTGTGGCCACAAAATCAACCTATGGTCCTAGTGTGTGGTATGAAGGTTCAGAGGTCATTATTATACTCTTGTGTGCTGATTCAAAGTGTTAAGAACCACTCATAAGAATATCACCAGATCACCAGATCACCAGATCTGAGCCTATTGGTCATGTGTTGTGGTGCATGTTCAGTGATGTAACATGTATGAAACACGCTGCACTGAAGTCAGTCATGTGTGTATATTTACTGGTGTGTGTGTGTGTGTGTGTGTGTGTGTGTGTGTGTGTGTGTGTGTGTGTGTGTGTGTGTGTGTGTGTGTGTGTGTGTGTGTGTGTGTGTGTGTGTGTGTGTGTGTGTGTGTGTGTGTGTGTGTGTGTGTGTGCAGCTGAGAAGATGACTGAGCCCTATATTATGGGTACCACCAACTTCAAGGTAGGTGTGCTGAGGTGTGTGGTGCCTGTGTGTGGTGCCTGTGTGTGGTGCCTGTGTGTGTAGACCTTGTTGATAGTGAGTTAGATTTAATTCAGAGTCAAGAGAAATTAACCTTGAAGATAGTGAGATTGATTCTATTATGAGTGAGGATGATATCGTTGACGATGATATTAACCGTGTTGAGTGATATTAACCCTGTTGCTAGTGATATTAACCCTGTTGCTTGATATTGAGATTAACCTTATTGGAGTGTGCATTAGCACTCTGTGTGGGATTGACAGTGAAACAAAATGGCTACCTGTTGAACAACATTTAAAATAGTATTTTTACTCATTAATTTTAATTGTAGGAATGATTGGAAGTCACATTTTTGCAAGAATGATAGACAATGAAGAAAGGGCGATTTCTGTGCAATTCCAACCAAAATGCATGTATAATCACAAACCCTCATAATCACATTCTCTTTATCTTTAATCACTCCACTTTCAGACAGATTGGAAACAGCAGGAAAAAAAAACAACAAACAATAAAAAGGAATTCATGTGTTCTGTACAATCCAATCCTGCCTTGCATTTTCTCAGTTCTGATCTTAGATCTGACTTGTGTTGAGCATATAGTGTGTGATTAAGGGCTAGTGGGCACCATCCTGTATCGGTGTCACCATTTGTCCTAATACTTCTTTTTTGGCCCAGCCATCTGTCAAGGATCAAGATCTTCATGCATTCATGCTCCCCATGAGATAATCAACTCCCTAGCAAGGATGAAATAATGACTGAAATGTATCAATTATTCAAAGATTCATCAGGTGAATGGCATCTAATACAGTGTTATTTTCTTCTTTTTAAAAAAAATTTAACTGAATTTGATTGAAGCTAACTGAAGAAGGGACGACAGGCATATCAACATTAGCAAGTTAGGAGGCAGTGGTGCAGGGATTGAAGCTGGATGACTGTGTGGTAGAGACACACCTACATGTCATTCTTCTTGATAGCGAGAGTAATTCTGTTGATAGATAAGGTCGTCTCTGTTGACACTGAAGAGCAATGAATTTATAAACCAGTTTTCAGGTTGTGTGTCTCTCCCATCAGGAATACAAGCTTTAGCACTTCCATGCAATTATCTGCTAACCTCCATTGTGTCATGAGTTCAATGATCAACGTCCTCTGAACAGCATTCTCATAAAGACTTGCATTGTCTTGTGTTGTGTGAGTCATTCATATGTGGACATATATGTTCCATCACTGCAGAAGGTACTGCATAGTTGACACTTCCTAGGACCATATAAGGAGTTGTGGGGCCATCTCATACTAATTGAGTGCAGGCAGATGTATTCATTGGTAACATTTTTCCTATCACAACTTTTGTTGCTAATATTCGACATGGATACTATACATTCTGCAAGTTCCAAAAATTTATTGACATGCTTTCTTTTAGAAATGGTAACAATTTTGAGTTAGCTTGCTGTATGGTGATTCAAATAACCTATCATAGAATCTAAATAAGTAAAAGTGATTAAAACGAGTGTGGTTTGAATGAGTGATTTTCCTCTTCCCAGACCCATTATTTTGGTGCTGCTGCAGTTGCACAATCTCCCCTCTCAGTGATGTTCTGGTGTGGGTATGTATGTGGACATGAGAGAGTGAAAAGTCATTACATTTACTGCAGGAAGGCAGAGACAACCAAGATGAGAATACAGGCAACATAGTCAGTAGAGGAGAGTGAACTAACTACGTAAATAGTAGAGGAGAGAAATCTGTCCTCATAGTCAGTGGAGGAGAGAGAGAGAGAGAGAAGTAGCTAAACAGTGGTGTAGAGATATCTCGATAAGGATTGGAGGCATACTGAATGTTCTAGGAACAGATCTCAACCAATAATAGATTTGCATTTATTAGTTCAGCCATATCCTCTTATGATATTGCTAATTCTATGCTTCATGACACAATAGATTTATTACTACTGTTCATGTAATCGGGGCCCCCATTGTTTCCCAGTTGTGGTAGCATCCACAACACTTCAACTAAAGCTTGAGCTCCACTGCCACTCATGTAGGACTGCACTCCAGACATCCCTGAGGCAATGCAGAGAACTGCCACGTGACCATGTGTGGAGAGAGGGACTGGCAGTAGCTCACAGGCTGGCTCCTGTAACACCTGCTCTCCATATCTCCATGGCAATCGCTCAAATGGGCATGAAAAAAGAAGGGGGGAAAAGTTTCGGTCATTTATCGGAACTTAATTAGCACCAATTTGACAGTGTAATGTTTGTGTTCTCATGAGTCGATTCATTGGTATTTATAAAGGGCCGGACACCTTCTGTCATGATGTGTGCAGGCAGGCAAGCTTTGATGGCATTAGTCTGTGTGGGGGGATATGGTGAGTTCCCAAGAGTGTAGGCACTAGAGAAGTATGTAGCGCTTTCGCTGCTGCTGCTCTATTAAAAGCTGTTGTTGGTGTTAATGCCCCAACTGCTGTCAGCATCCATTCTTCATTCATTCTCCATTGTGGGGAAATTGAATGTGAGCTGAGCAGTCTCATCTCTGTCTTCCAGGTGGTGTATATAATCACGCAATGGGATTGACATCTGGTGTGCAAGAAATTTCATTCATTTTCAACCTAAGAATAGAACTTTGATGAACTGTAAGTGATGCCAAAAATAGAAAGACACAAGATTAAGACATGTGTTGTCTATAGGGTGAAACATGTTTTTATTCATTAGAAAATCACATCCTTCACCACAGCCACTACAAAGAGTATTAGTTTATACTTTTTTACAATGCTGGCAGACGACATCCACTAATGTCCTTAAGTGTATAGAGGAAGACAAACCTCCATCTACTGTAAAAACAAGGAAGGAAGTGAGACCAGGAAACTACATTTCCTTTTAGTTTCCTTCAAAAGGAGCTGAAAGAGTAGGAAATGTGGAGCTGAAGCACCTCCAATGTCAGAGTGGTGTTGTGGTCCAGAGGCTGGCGCTTCGCTGAGCACAACACACTAATAGAAACAGATTTCTCCACTGCTGGGATTTAGCCACAGTAATTGGAATAGAGCATTGATGGAGCATTTCATTAAAACAGCCGTAACTTTCACATTTGAAAATTATGCAGAGTTGAGTAGGTTTATGGCAGCATTTGCTAACTAGAGTTCTAGCAGAGAAGTATGAATATGAAATAGCGGAAATTGTAGAAAGAAGAATATCATACCTGTGGTCCCCATATATATTTTGTTGGTCAATGCCTCTTTTCTAGTATATAATACACACGACGTTATGTATACATATGTATGAGCATTGAAGGTTGAGCTGTGGGTATGCAACTATTTGTGTTCCTTTTATATTTGAGTTTTAGGATGTGCTGGTTCCCGAACTGTTGGTGTATTTCTTTTTCCTTGCTGTGTGAACTAATCCTGTAAATGTGTGCCCTATCTGTTGTGCAGTACATGTACTGGAGTATGTTGCAGCAACTGACTCATCATTCTATCACTGGCTGTAACCTTTGCCCTGGAGATCTGATGGGATCTGGCACTATCAGTGGCAAGGTAACGTGACTTATAGATGGCTACTCAACCAATTGGGCAACATGGAATGCACCACTCAATTCTCTAGACCACCTTTCACTGATTATCCTCACACACGCATGACCTCAGAAATACCAAGATGGTTACCTCTGCATGTTTCTATAACGCACCTATCCACACATATCCTACCCACACATATCCTATTTGAGTGGTTGATCCCACTTGGTCGGCTGACTGACCACTAAATGAGGTGATGCAATTCCAAGGCATTGTTTGAGGCACATGTGGTTAGTGTGGGCATGCACTAAATATGTTCATTGTGGTTCTAAATTTAGCCGGTCTATGTATAGACTGGAAGGGTTGTTGGCTCCATTTCATAAGACCTTTTAAGTTCACAGTGTGTTGTGTAAATTTAAAACTTGGTTCTATTCTTGCGTTGTGGATGCGACCATTAAAAACAACAAAACACTCCTTGCAGCGTGTTCTGACATATTTTTGTGTTCACAGTGCACGCAACACACAGTACGTGTTCCGACGTTTATGCGGTGCACGCACTGTGAACTAGGCTTAAGTGTGTGCTATACCCTATAACTATTCCTGTGAGTTGGAACAACCTCATTAAGTTACTGATCAAGTATTTCTCTTTGAGCAAGTCTCTTGTGAATACTTGGTTATTTGCATTGTAACAGTTGTAAAATAGTTGATATGTGATCCATTCATCAGCAATGAGATCCACGAGGAGATTTCATCCATCTTCCTCGTCTTTTGGGCTGGGATGAAAACAGGTGGAACTATATTCACTTACCTATCATGCTGTTTATCTTTCTCTTGCATTCTAAGTAAATAAAATGTCAGGTGTGTTTTTTAGGTGGGGCCATGGGGGACATTTGTCCCCTTAGATTTTTTACCACCCCTTGACCCTTTTTTTTGTGCCACCCTTGGAGATTTGATGTGGACCATATGGTCAAATTTTGACTTCATGTCCAAATGCTCATAAATTCTGAACCAAACTCCCTCAGTTGTGGTTTTGTGCTCAAAAGGTGAACCTCTCTGTGTAGTTAAAATGGCACAAAAAGTATTGGTGAGAAGAGTGTGTGCGAGGTATAGTGACAGTGTTGTTAAGGAGTGTTGTGAAAGAGTGTTGCAAGTGAGGAGGTTATTTTTCAGCAACCTTAACTCAACAATTATTTTTAATTAACCACAAGATGTTTTATACAATTAAATACTCTAACGTTAAGATAGCTGAAAATTTATTTTTTTAATTTTCTTTCCTGCTTTTTAAAGAGTATGTAACCTTATAAGCAACCCAAGAAAATTTTATGCAATGTTAGTTTGATTGTCCAACAGGATGTCTGAAGATCACACAAATGCACTTAGGAGTGATTAAGAACTTATAATGGAATTAGATTTGTTGGAAAACCATCTTCCATTTGGTCATGCCCTTGTCACTACCCTCCCCTCAAAATACAACAACAAGCAAGCAACAAGTTCATGTCATTTAGAAGACGCAAAATAACTTTCTTTTGAGCACACAACCACTCCAATGGGAGATATGGTTCACAAAATATGAGCTTTCAAGAAGGTGAAGCTCTCTTTTGACCTTTAGTTTCCTACTTAAAATATCTTTGTGTCACTGGTAGAATAAAATACCTTGTGTGGACAATAAAGACTCACAGAGTTTAGATTATATACAAGTTTTTATCAACGATCCATCTTAGTTTTCTGTTCTGGACTTCTCTTCCAAGTCTTAATCAGACGTTACCTGTAGAGACATAATGACTATCTTTATTAGTAATGATAAACTCTTTTCTCCCTGGTGATTTCTGACTGGTTTTTAGTTTTAATCATCTTTATTTTTGTTTCATCTTTTCTGGAGGAGGGGGGGGGACTGAGAATACACCCTGGTCTTCCCTTGCCAGATGAAACTGTCCTGATAGTGAAGATGTCTTTTATATTGCTATCTGAGGGTATTTAAAATCCACTATAGTTTCAATTTCTGCTGAAGATTTGGTTTGACTCCACACGCTCTATTTTCTTCATTTTGCCTTCCCTTGAGGACTTTCCTTTTTTAAAAACAACAAAAAAGAAACCCTGAATATGATTTCGTATTTTAGTAGTTTGGAGGAATGGTGTTCTGGTTTGTAGCTGACTTCCAAATATTGATGCTATGTGTAATGGTAGATGCGCATTCAGTAATGTTGTGCATTAATTTGCCAAGAGCCAGACATACTGCCTGTAAACTGGTGATTCCTGACCGGCCTATTTTCCCTTGCCCTGAAGATATGGCTGGAATATGGTTAGCTACTCTTGACTAGTGGGATATGGTACACACAATTCAGGGCATGCTGTTGACCATGGCAGGAGCCATTCATCTCCCCCCCCCCCCCCCTTGAACGTGAAGTGGGAGGTTGTCTTGTATAAAAGGATGATTAAATAAGATGCAATGTTAAAATAAGAAAAATTTGACAGCTGAAAAGAATCTTAGTTTCATCATGTAACTAATAGTTTGGGATTAGAGGATGATATGGGTCATTTGGGGGAGGATAGAAATAAATTTGATATAATTGCTTCAATCAAACATGACTCAATGGCTCTACCAAACATAGCCATAGCCCTTTTCTATATGTTAAGAGAATTTTTTATAAATTATTTGCTTAATTACATGTATTGTTATCTAAGCACTAAACTTTATTCACTCATATTATAAATATTTAATGTCCTTTCATATCCTACACATAACAATTAGACACCTTTTTGGGAGACAGTCATTTAGTCTGTCGTTATTCTCCATGGTTCTGAACCCCCACACTCCACCCCTCCCCCTTCCTTCAGTGAGACTCTGGACAGGTCATTTGTGTTGCCCTAGTCTGCTTCAGGACAGTTTGTGGAGGTATAAGAATGTGTCAAGAGTCCTGTACCTGTGACTCGACGACAGAGCTGTGTGGGCATGTTGAGAGGGAGGGAAATGGTGTGTCGCTCTATCCATGCACTTCTTGTGCATCATATTCCATAGTGGTCCAGTAGATTAAGCTTCTTTAAGTCGGTCTGGTCCACTGTCCAGATTGCAGGCTGTTCTAACATCGCCATATGCCTACACCTGTCAAGCCTCTCCTGATGGCAGGATAGCCAGTTCCTCTGTGAGATCTTCATGATAAGATTGTGTGTAGAGTTAGGCAGCTTAGTCAAAGAGTGGGATATAGACACAGAGTAAGGGCTGAGTCTGAAACCTGCCCAGGCATCTGGGTCCCATTTTTCGTTGTCTGACGATGGTTGATGAAATTTAAAGTAAAAAAAAAAAGAGAAAAAGAAAGCATAGTGGAGTAAACAGCTGTAGCTCCATTTAAGGTATGGTTTGGTGGGTAAGAGTGGAAACAAATCGCTCTGAGTCTGTGGAGCACATATTTTATTTTTGGGGGACCTAAGTGGGGGAATAGGTCACGGACTCTATCAAACCTGAGTCCTGAGTTCACTGCTATCTGCAGTTATATGGTCTTTCCTCTAATACTGAGGTGGATATTGGTTGCTTGGGCATTTGGAGGATGTTAGTTGTGGCCCGTGATATGGTCCCTGGACCTCCACAGAAATAGATCTTCACACAAGAAGGATGCACCTGTGAGACGTCACTAGTTCTGTCCATCAAAATGTGGCACTTTTCTTGCTGATTAGTGGAACATGTGGTGATGACATGGGATAAGGTGTGGTTTACTGTGTTTACCAGGCAGGATTTATTAGGGCATTCTACCATCATGTAACCATGTAGGTGCCTGTGGTGTTGTGTTTGCCTAAAGATTTCGATCTGGTCCTTACAGTCATAGTTTCACAATTTTACAAAGAAAGGTTGAGCCAAATTTAACTATGCATTAGTATAAACATATATCTGAGAGTACCAGTTAGTCTTCAAGATGGGGCATATTGTAGGTAATGTGGTCATCAGGTTGCTGCCACCAATGTTAGAGATTTGAAGGGATTGTGGGTACACAAAGTGAATTGGTGAAGAAGATAAATCTCATTCTCTCTCTATATATGCATATAATTAGAGGATGTTCTAGACTGAGGTTAGAATCTTGGCTATTACATACTTTGCATTCTTCTCTAAACATTACACTCTATTCGCACAAACTATAATTAATTAGTGTCTTTTTAAATCCTATATGTAACAATAACTTAAACTACTGTACCTCCTTAATCTGTTTGTGCCCTTCCAAAGTTTCATTCAGTGAAATAAGTTGCTCTTTGGAAGAAGTGATTAATACATACAATTAAGCCTTACAGATAAGTACAACTAACTAGTGTAGGCATGTATTAGGTGATGGGTCTTAACAGATGATTGTCTTGCAGTTCCTTGGATGCTTTAAAGTAAATCTGCTGCCCAATACTCAATGAAATTGGACTGCCTTTGATTGCTTCATGCCTGCTTTATGCTCGCCCTCAAATAATAACCACAGTTTCATGGTTTTGAAGTGATTAGATCACACAAGATTTAATCAAAGAAATATATTTAATCACAAAAATACTGGCTGATCTAATCAAGAAATAGATAGATGACCTGATTTTGATACAGTTTTGGTTTGTCTGTTGGATAACATACATCATTTTCATCACATGATGACTTTGGAGGCATAATTGGATTGATGTCCACCATAGTGCAGCATGAACACAAACTTTACATCTCTTTGATAATGTCCACAAACTACAGCCATTAGGTTCGTCATTTAGATGAGGGCAGGTCATATTACATACCATTGAACAAATTTATCTCGCTGGAATAGACCCACCCAACATGGAAACACAATTATTGTGTTAAATTTATGACATGTAAATCAGCCTGGAGGCTTCAATTTAATCATCATCATCCTTTTGGAAATGCAGTATTAACTTATGCGATTCCTTTCACCCTGCCCCTCTGAAGCCAGATTTCCCCAACACCCTATTCTTGAAAATGTATAAGTTGTTAGCTTTCTAATATTGTGGTGAGCTTACAAACTTTCTTTTTATCAGTCAGACTGCAAGCACCGTTGTGGTAAGAGTCTAAGAATACATTCAGTATTTAGACTAATAGAGTTGAAGCAGTATTGAGTCACTATTGATAGGGCAAACATTAAACAATGGGTTGTGGTTAATTAACTACTTTGTTCTATTTTTAAACAATGCCTTTGGCAATCCAACTATATATAGTTTGCCGGCGTCTGTCTGTCGCAGGTATGTTACTCCGAACTGAAATTCCGATCCATGAAATCTCACAATGTATTTGTATTTGGGGCTGCTCTGGGAGTGCATAAATTGAGTTTCATCCTGGGGAATACTCTGTGATGTGAGAGAAGAAAAGGGATTCAAATCTTCCATACAAAAAAAAATCCTAAGAAACCATGGCCAACCCAGTTAAGTCACTGTCTTCCAAGCTGAATGTTCGGTTCAAATCCTGGTCTGGCTTTTTTCCTTCATTCTTTTAAATCAATATATGCACTGGTATAAAATAGAACAAGCTCTTATTGTGCGTGTTCAGTATATTCTTTCAATTTTGAAGCAGTAAAGTTCAGGCCTTAGCAAAAAGATAGAAATCATGAGTATCATGGTGTAGTTAGTTCATTTTAATTAGACTTATTCTGTGTGAAGGAATGAAGGGGGGGGGGGGGGAGGGGGGGGAAAGAGGGGAAAATCAAATTTTGTAGTGTTGCATAGTCAAGTTAATTCTGATTATTCCTAACTTACAGTATATCTTAAATTAACTAAATGTATTATATTCTATCATCTTTCTGCTAGACCCCAGACTCGTTTGGGTCCATGCTAGAGACTTCTTGGAAAGGCACTAAGCCAGTGACCCTACCCAATGGAGAGGTACGCAAGTTCCTGCAGGACGGGGACACAGTCGTGTTGAGAGGGTGGTGCCAAGGAGGAGCTGGGGGAGACAGAGTTGGGTTCGGGGAGTGCACCGGTAAAATATTACCTGCCTTGCAGCTTTAGGGATGGAAGGAACATTTGACTGTTTGCCGATAATGTTAAACTAGACTGAAGTTTGTACTCTTACTATGCATGTATAGAGAAGTGGTCATGTCTAATTGTTCATTATGTCTCTAAACATAATTATGTGATCTTGTTGATGTTACAAAGTATGATTGACTTAAATTTTAAATGTAGAATGCTACTGTTGTATTTACCTAGCACATGTACAACACATTTTATTACGATCACATAATGGAGTCGTAAGTAGATACTTAAGCACAACAGCATTCAGTCTTATAACTAATGTGGCCATTTCCATGCAACTCCAGCATACCATGTTATAGATCACATAAAATTAAACATTTAATGATTCTTATACCTTTGCTGATGGGCTTTCACACAAGAATACCACAGGAATCTATTGCAACCTACCAGCACACTAATGTGGAAGTGCTCACTGAACTAAATGGATGTTAAAACTTTCAATGCATACCAGTGAACCCACCAACACGAACTTTCATTCAACACATCTGTGAGTGTTTGCCAATTGCACTTCCAATTAAAAGATTACTCTTAACTGGCGTACATGATTCTTACAATCTACAAAAAGGTGTGCCCAAATGTAGTGTTTAAGTTTTCCCAAGTCAGCAAGAATCAAAAAATTTTTCAAAAATATTTTCAAAATTATTCTAAATATAAAACAAAAAACACAAAAAATTTGAATAAATACTATGCAGAACAAATATAATGCAGAGTTCAAAAACACAAAAAAATAAGTGAATAAATTCAATGCAGAATAAATACAATGCAGAGTAAATACAGAAAAAAGTCAAAATGGATGATGTGGTGATGTTGACCTTGAGTTCAGCAAGAATCATATGTATTACTTTCAACAAAAGAGTGTGAATAAATGCAATACATGAAGTGAATTTACTTGATGTAATAAACAATGGTGATGGTGCATGATCAAGACCCCGAAGGGCATGTGGTGTGTGAGACCCAACAGAAAGACATGTGAGGTAGGTGAGCAAGGCCCCGAAGGACATGTGAGGTGTGTCAGCTAAACCCCAAAGGGCAAGTGAGGTGCATGAGCAAGACCCTGAAGGAAGGGCATGTGATGTGTCAGCGAAACCCCAACGGGCATGTGAGGTGAGTAAGCACGACCCCGAAGGGCTGTGGTGAGATGTGAGCGAGACCCCAAAGGGCATGTGGTGATGTGTGAGCGAGACCCAAAGGGCATGTGGTGAGGTGCATAAGCAAGACCCCGAAGGGCATATGGTGTGGTGTCAGCAAGACCCAAAGGGCATGTGGTGAGGTGAATAAGCAAGACCCCAAAGGGCATGTGGTGAGGTGCATAAGCAAGACCCCGAAGGGCATGTGGTGAGGTGTGAGCGAGACCCAAAGAGCATGTGGTGAGGTGCATAAGCAAGACCCCAAAGGGCATGTGGTGTGAGCAAGACCCCGAAGGGAACGTGGTGAGGTGTGAGCGAGACCCCAAAGGGCATGTGGTGAGGTGAGAGACCCCTGAAGGGCATGTGGTGTGTGAGTGAGTGGCAAAGGTATGTTGAGATGTGAGATGTTCTGAAGGTGAAACAAGCATGATGTGGAGTAAATGTGGAAGCGAAATGCTCGATTTACAGGTGTGGCGTGTATGTGTAGTCAGCAAGAGGTAGAAGGGCATGTTGTGTTATGTGCCAGCAAAAGCTGGATAAGCACGATACGATATGAAGTTTTTATTTTCAGGGGGGAAAAAAAGATAAGAAAATTTTGACTAAATAGAAAGAATAAATATTTCTTGAGCAAGAACATAAAATAAATATTTGTGAAAGTAACAGTGTGAATCAAAAAGGACATGTTCAAAGTACACGGTGTGTATAATGAATGTTGTGTTTTGAGTATGAATAGGAATCTTGAGAGGGTGATAATAGTAGCAATCTGCATACTTACGTGAAAAAGTTCTAGTGTGTGTGTAGTGAGATCAAGCCAATCTCCTTGACCCTAGTAGCTGGTAAGCATATGCGAAGGAGGGCTAATGCCATTCGAATGGCTGCTGGACAAATTTCCCAATCTCTTGCGCACACGTTCTATAGCCTCCTGGGACACTTGCTTCCTGGCATAAGCTAGCCCAAGAGATGCCCAGATGTCAATTATGATAGTGGTCATGTTGAATTTGGGGCCCCATTCACTGGTGGAATAATCATACGGGAATGTGTGGTGGTAGTTGTGCCAACCCTCACCTATGGAAGAGAGGCATACAAACCTATTGTCGCTTGGGTTGATTCCTTTGTCGTAAGGTCGATCCCCCCATAAGTGTGCAGCACTATTCACAAGCCATGTGGAGTGCAAAGTCAAGATGTAGCGAGAAAGGAAATGGATGAAATAGGCAACAAGGATGTCCTCCCCCCATAACAACCATGGGACCACGGTTGGCATCACCACACTTATAAGCAGGCATAACTTGCGGTAGTGTCTGTGCTGGAACATTATCACAGGGTCAGCTTCCAAGTCGGACATATCAATGTTCTGTCCTTTGATAAAGACATCTGGGTGCTTCTTCATCATAAGCCAACCCATATGGGCAAAGAAGAAACCCCTCAAGGCATTATGTGGGTCTGCATCTGTCTCGGTGTATTTGTGATGAACACGGTGATCCCTACACCACTCCAACAGACTGTTTTGCATGGAGATACAATTAAAGAGCATGAGAGTTATTTGTAAGGGCATCTTAGCCTTGTAGGATTTGTGGGACCATAGCCTGTGTGCACCTGCAGTCACTCCTACCCCACTAGCCAGATACACTGTTGGATAGAAGATCAAGCCACACCAAGACAGCTTAGTCCCATAAAGGATCACACCATACACCATTAATACATGCCCTATTATGCCCACCATCACATTCAGCCAGACAATGCGAGTTTTGAATCCAAATGTTTGCTCAAACCATGGCAAATTTTTAAAACCATCGACTAGTTTCTGTAAACGAGGACTTAACGGTTTAGATTTGGATCCGATGTCTTGGACAATTTCAGGAATTGACGAGGGCAAGTCAACTTTTGGTTCATCAAATTCAGTGAGAGGAGGCTCTGTTGTAGATTCCAAAAGGGAGTCACCCTGATACACACTTTGTTTTTCCTTGATTCTTAAGCCGGGAGCCATGGCTGAGATCTGAAACAGTAGAGAAAATTAAATAATAGCTAAAATATACTATTTTATAAAACTAAGTAACTCACCCCAGAAGTTCCTAGCGGAATTTGGGTAGCTGGAACGAATATTTTGCACTAACTGAAAAGCCAGAGCACAAAAGCACAAAACAGTACCTATAAACTCAACAAACTTGGGTTGCACAGCGTCTGAAGTTCGAAATACTGACCGGGTAACTTTCGGGACTATATGCAGCAGCTATATCACCCCATACTACATTGCACATGCGCAGCAGCGCCTTAAATCAACATGTGATATTTGCACATGATACTTTTTCTTCTATTTTTAATCGCGCCGTTTATGCGCGCACTTGCAGTTGAGTAGAGTTAGGTCAACCTCAGCCAACATGTGATGAATGATATGTTTTGTGGGCTGCCAAACACGCACATGACATTGTTGGTTTGACTCATCTTCTAATTGTGATTGGTTTTGCTGACTCCTGAGGGGGTGGAAGCTAAAAGCAAGCTTGATATCGTGAATGAATGCTGATGTTGTAGGTATGTCATTTCCTGGTCATAAATAAAATCATGACAAGATCCATGATGTGTTCTGCTTGATCTCATTGATTAACCATATGAGTTGCTCTCTTATTATTCCAGATTCACCACATTGAACCTTCAATCTTAAACTATTTGACCTTTTTTTTGTGTTAATTCTACCCACTGATGAAATGAATGGAAATATCTTCAAATAATTGATGCTGCCGATGCATGTGTTCAACCACTTTGGTCTGATCTAACATGTTCTATGGGGGAAAAGGAGAACCAATGTGGGGAGGGAGTTACAAAGAACATACATATTCACATCATAATATTCATGCAAAAAAAAAAAAAAAAAAAAAAAAAAAAAAATATATATATATATATATATATATATATATATATATATATGTATGTATAGATCAAACCAAAAATTATCCTCCTGACATAGCTGGATCAATCACTAATCACAAACTTGAAAAAGGTCTCATGTGAGTGTTAAAACTCAGTTCCTCATGTGCATCAACTAAAATTCGACCACAGGTTGAAGATGTCGGTGGTGCTTCATTAACAAGCAACTCTGAAATGATAGAGGAAAGAGCTGTAGCAGATGGAAAGTATATCTTAAATGTGAAGAACTTTTTACAAGTTATTCTACCTATAGACAGATTGCAAGGAAGTAGTTAAATCGTGGGCAGTCCTAGCAACTGTTACTAACCGCTATGCTTAAGGGCATACATGAGAGATGTTAATGAGCATCTTTATCATTAGTGTTCTCTGGTTGATCATCTTAACTGGGATGTTCAGTATTATATGTGGTTGATCTTAATGTATCAAGTTAGTATCAAGGCTGAGCCATCTATCTTTCTCGTGTTAATTCTTACCATTTCATGAAATTTAAATGCTTTTACCTGTACAACTGTTTGGAGTGGGTGTGATCAAAGAGTTTGTTTGTCAACAGTACATATGATGTACAACTATGTATCAGCAAATGGGAATAGGTTCCAAATGGATAATTTTCTCTTTTTTTAAAATTTTTTTAGGCACAGTGAGATAGGTTACAAATTATTTACCAGTATCAGTAGGATATTTGTGTGTTGGCTATTGGCTAAACATGGTAAGCCACCGATAGGTATCAATATGCATGAGTACCAAAAACAAGGCAGATTCTTCATTCATGTCAGAAAGCCTAGGCTTTGAACCTCATCCAACAAGCATTGTTGATCTATTCAACAACCATGTTATCATCTAGTGTGACCTCTTACCATAGATGTATTCAGGATGATGTGATTCCTGTCTTCCATGTGATACATAAAAGGTAACAATGTCCAAGAATATGCATTGACTTGCAAGTGTTTTTTGAAGTACATGCATTCTTCCTTGAGAGAAGATTTAGGGAAACTGATTCAAGGGACATGAATCCACAACTACAAGAAGAGCAGTCCAATAACTGAAGAGATCTACCTACGTGAAGTTATTATTGTTTAAGTGCTGGATTATTTTATGAAAAATTTTCTTAAATAAGATCTTTTCTCCAGACAAAAAAAAAATCACAGCTATGACAAACTTATTAAGCTAATCTAGACCACCTTATCCTGTGCACCAAACGATATTTAATCCAGTTTATTTCAATTTGATTAAAACAACTAATTTATTAAGAATAAATGAATTAGTATTCAGACTTTTTGTTGTTTTTATTCAAATCATTATTTTTTTTTAAGCTTTAAGACATTGGGTATGCCTGGGGAATGAATGAAAGATTGATATAACATGATTGCTGCTTACACTTCCAAAGATCAGTATTGGACTATTCTTTCTGGTATAAGTTTTATTCCCAAAGCAACTTGCACCATGAATTGAGAACAGCTAGCACAATGAGAGTAGTAACCAAGTTTTCAGTGTACAAGTCGAAGAAAACATTGAACTCTTTCAACCCAATATCACCATAGAAGAAATCAAACCTTTTCATTTGTGCTGATCAGCTCTAATGTGTGTCTCACATGGCAGCTTCCCATGTCATGGCCAGTACTTCACTTCTTTTTTTTTGTATCAGCCCTTAAAACTCCAGCAGTATGAACTGCTCTACATGTGGGGTAAAGCATATGTACACCAGGAGACTTGGTAATGTTGTATGATTGTGATTTGAGGTGTACATCATACTACTTGAGCATATTAAATGGTATTATAGATTTTTCCTTACTGGAAATATATAAGCACACCCACTTCCTGGCCTGGATATCCAACAGTGGTGCAGCTGGGTCTGATGCATGTGTGCATGATGTTTATATATACCTGTATCCACCTAACTGCCAAATACTGTACCAAATGAAACTTGCTTCAGGATGGTAGACACATCCTGCAATGAGTGTTTTAGACAAATCATTGGACCAAGACGATGAAACTTGGCATTCACACACATCATGATTCTGGGAGTGACAGGGCTTAGTCCCACCTGGCCACACCTTTTCCTCTGGGCATATCATGCAAAAAAAAATAATAAATAATTGGTGTGTATGAATGTATACATACTTGTGTGTATTCACTTTTCCACCAAATATTGTAAACATTCCTTTGTTTCGTTTATGTCTCTGTCTCTCTGTCTTGCTGTCATTCTTTACTTATTGATGATAAAGAATTTTGAGAGTTCTCTATGTTTTGGGTGTTCGAAAGCCCTCAGGGTCCTACCTGGCCACACCACTTCCTCTAGACATGTCAGGCTAAAATTGTCAATAAATATATTAAGCCAAGTCCTTAAACATGGGATGGGTGCACTTGGTCATACCACTTCCTCTGGGCATGTTATTTTATCCCCAGTGCTGGGTATATCTAACAGTTAAAGATAAATTGTGGGTGTGTCAGCAATACATCATCCAGATCACTCAAACTGTGGTGATTATTAACCCCTGTTTCAATCTTGGAAAACTACCCTTAGAACCATTGGATTGACTGAATGATTCATACAGTTTTTCAAGATAACACTGAAAACTAATGTCAGTCACAATTTCTCTATATAGTGGCTGTTGACTTATAGACTAGTAGCTTTCCTCATGCCACCATTGGAGTGTCACCATGCTCCTTATCTCTCACCATCAGTACTGAAAGGCATTGACAAGAAGACAGCAAAAGTTACGTCATGACCAAAATTCTCATACTTTAGAATTCTTCATTGGGCCAACAATGGCTTAAAACTTCAGAATTGGTACAAATGGATACTATTTATCAATGTTAAGATTCTGGTTGCTGTGTCACAATCAACTGAGATATCTGAATATCCTGTTTTGCAATGGAAACAGACTTGGACTGTATAAAAGAACTCCATAGTCCTGTATGTAGTACCCAAAGGAAAATAAATCTCGGCCAGTGATAGAAGATGCTTTGCCTCTTTTACTAGTCTCTTTAACAGAACCAAGAGCTAACATTTCTCACTCTGAAGAGGAAGAATCTCCACCACTGATAACATACTCTATGTGTATAGGTGTGTACATTTGTGCATGCATACCTGTGTGTGATGCATGTAGGAGGTGATCAAACAGGTGTGGAGACATAGTCTTACCATGCTGGTATTATGTTGCAAGCTGTTTTGTGAATTTATTTATCTTTGTTAGAGTCCTAAATTCAAGTTTCTGGTATTTTGAATTACCTTGCGAATACAAAAACTTTTTGGTGGAGAAATATCACGAAGAAAATGCATTAAAAATATATATCTTACTATTGTCTGTGTGCCTGCCTGCCTGCCTGTCTGTTTGTCCATTATCTGTATTTGATGGTGCCCCCCCCCCCCCCCCTTCGTATACTAAAGAATTCTTGCATTGGCTAGGGATGCAGGTGTGAGTTCTTCAATATACATACAAAGTCACCTTTCTCTGCATTGCAACAGTGAATTCTACCACTGTTGTCTATCATCCGTTTGTTTGTGTGTGCAGACTATAAATCTTCGCAAACCGCTGAAGGGATCTTCAAAAAAAACTTTCTGGAATTGATTAGAGCACTTCACTGTACATTTTTGCAAATGCTTTCTTCAGATCGGGAGTTAATAAGTGTGGTTTTGTCAATAGGTGTAGTATTGTGACAGAATATCATAAAACACCCTAGAAGATTCTAACTAATAACCAGGTTCAATGAAATTTGGCATACAGTCTCCACATGACAGGATTAGTGTAATTATCCTGTGGTGGATGTGGCTATGGGTGTGGTTTATTCACTAGCCACACCTACTTAAAGATTTATTATTAATGTATCTGTTTGGTTAATGAGATTAGTGTCAATAATCATTACAACTGAAAAGTATTAATTACTGAAAGAGGCAGGGGACCATCGAAAAAATGCGCAATAAAACTTTTATGAATGAAGAGGCATTAATTGTGTTTGATTTAAGAAATAGCACTTGTAGAGTAACATACACAATCCTTGTGCTTCATCTATCAGACGAATTAGTTCCCATGCAATGACAGATATGTCTACTAATCTATAGTTAATCTCAAATCTCTGTCTGTCTGTCTGTCTGTCTGTCTGTCTGTCTGTCTGTCTGTCTGTCTGTCTGTCTGTCTGTCTGTCTTTGAACTCCTCCCATAGTTTTGGTCAGATGGCCTCTATATTTTTGGGTATAATGAGGGTATCCTGACTTATTTTTACCACTAAATTTATTTCTTCTGAAAGTGGCACCCTTGGTGGGGGAAAAAAACTCAAAATTTCCATGCAAAAGAAGCCTGAAAGATTGTGGTGAAATGGTAAGGTGTAGTGAAATGGTAAGGTGTAGTGTTTCCAAGCTGAAGGTTGGTGGTTCAATTCCCTCTAAATTTCTTTCTTTTTTCTTTCCCCCTTTTTTCCCTTCCCTTCCCCCCTTTCTTAGTATCTTCTATATCTTTTTGTTTTCTTCTATCCTTTTCCTTCTATCTTTTTCCCTTCAATTTTTTTTTCATTTATCTTTTTTCCTACTATCTTTTTCCTTTTATTATTTTTCTTTTCATCTATCATTTTTCCTTCTATCTTTTTTCCTTCTACCATTTTTCCTTCTATCATATTACCCTTCTATCTTCATTCCTTTTATCTTTTTTTCTGCTATTTTTTCCTTCTATCTTTTTTATCTATCTTTTTCTTTTATTTTTTTTCCTTCTATAAATTTTTTCTCTTCTATCTTTTTCCTTGTAGCTTTCTCCTTCTATCTCTTTTATCTATTTTTTTTCTATCTTTTTTCTTTCTATCTTTTTTAATCTATTTCTTCCTGTTATTTTTTTCTTCTATCTTTTTTTCCTATTCCATCTTTTTTCCTTCTATATTTTCCTTTTATATTTTCCTTCTATCGTTTTCCTTTTGTTTTTTTTCCTTCTATCATTTTTTCTCCTTTTATATTAATTTTTTTTTATTATCTTTTTTCCCCCTTCTATCTTATTTTCCTTCTATCTTTTCTTTTCCTTCTATCTTTTCCCACTCCCTTTTTTTTTTGTCTTTATTTTTTTTCCTTCTTTCTTTTTTTTTTTTCCTTCTTTCTTGTATATTTTCCCTTTTATATTCATTTCTTCAATCTTTTTTCCTTCCATTATTTTCATTTTCTTTTTTCATCTTTATTTTCCCCCTCTTTCTTTCCATTGGAAAGTCAGTGTTTGATTTTAATTTTTTCCTCCTTCCTTTCCAGTTGAATGGCAGTGGTTTATTCCCAATTGTGTATGTTTTTCTCTTGTTTTCCTTCATTCCCTATTTTTTTCCCTTTCTCCCCCCCCCCCCCCCCCCTCCTTTCCCTTTTTCAATCCTTTTTTTCCTCCCGTCTAATCTATCCATCTATATATATATATAAAAGAAAATGTCTGTCTGTCTGTCTGTCTGTCTGTCTGTCTGTCTGTCTGTCTGTAGTTTGTACCATCATTCTGGCCAAACCTGTATGTGGATATCTCTGAGACTTGGCATGATGATAGGTTTTGACTCAACTTAAAGCGTGGGCTAAAAAAATCTGGAAAATGGTTGCCATAGTAATGAGAAAAAGCCAAAATTTGTATTTAAGCCAGAAAAACCCTTATATCTAAAACTTGGTATGCATATACAACTTCACCTTGGTAGTATCATGGACTGGGTCCCACCTAGCCACACATCTTCCTTTCCCTATGTAAAGCTAACAATGTCAAAAATGGTATTTCAGCAAACTACTTGAACCAAGGGAGTTAGATCCATGAACGCATATATATTTGGAATCAATATAATCTGGGGAATGTTTTAAGAACATGTATATGACCATACCCATTTCTGTGTTAATATCAGGCCCAAAAAAGGCCCAAAATGGCACTTTGGCCATACAAACCCTTGGAGCGACAGACTTAAAACATGGTATACATGTACAACTTCACTTTGGGAGTAACATGGGTGGGATCCTTCCTGGCTACACTTCTTCCCATTAGTGTGTAAAGAGAAAAAGTGCCAAAAATAAGAACTTCTGAATAACGCTTGGACCTAAGGAGTTAGATCCATGAATCCATTTTAGTATATATTTTGGTTCATAAATATGTATGTTTGTATGTATGTGTGTAGGTACCATGGCCAAACACTTGGACCAAGAAGGCCAACATTTGGCATGTGCTCTCCAAAAACCCAGGTGAGCGTTATAAAACACATTTAGGCATGGAAATGGGTGTGGTTTTCCCATAGCCACACCCACAGGAAGTTATTTTGGCTGAAAAAAAGCTAATCAGAGACCAATCAGGCCAAAAATTAGGCATGTGGTCTCCAAGTACCTGGGAAAGCATTATTATCCACATATGGGTTTGGTGTTGTTCCTGTCAGGATTGTTAAACGCATCCTGAATGGAGACTTTGTGGACATGGCTGAGCTGTCCCCAGAGACTCTCTTGTTAGAGTTTAAGAGCTCTGTTGAAGGGACAACTCGAAGTCCACATCAAGGAACAAGTGGCATCCTATCCCTGACCGGGATGCATGGGTGCGCAGTTTTCCCAATATGCTGGTGTGGTGTTGCGCACCTACCCTGAGAAGGCTGTGTCCATGTGGGTCCATCTGGCCCACATCATGTCCGGCACAGATCAGCGCATTACTGCATGGTGGAAGGACTACAACATTGGGCTCCATCATGGATATTCCTCAATTGAGGAGGCCAACTTTGAGTTGGACCAGTGCCTATACACTCGGGCACTGGTGGAGAGCACCAAGAATAGTCAAAATCCTGTTTCTTACCCTCTGGTTTGGTCATCTGATCTGCTCAGGCACAAAAAAAAGGAAGATTTAGGCGTGCTTTGCCTGGAACGACTGCAGGGGCTGTGCTTCACACCCGTACCGATTTGTTCACTGCTGTTCGCAGTGTGGTGGTGATTACCCACATGCTCTTTGTGTACTGATAGAAGGTGCAGCAGTGGGGCCTCACCCAAGAAAATATTTTGAACTGCTTTTACTAGTTGTCTGTACTGATGTGCATGTAATACACAAACACACACATATATATTGATTGATTGATCGATTGATGTGTGATACTTGTCATGAATTTTGTTGTTCCTGGCATGATACATGTCACATCTGTGTTGTCTATCTGAATATAAATATTTGAATTAATGTTAATAAAAATAATTGCAACAATAATATTAATAATAATGATGATAATGAAATATAATTAGTATACGAAAGAAATGATGGAAGCCTTGTCATCATGGAGTGGTTAGTGATCGAGAGTTGAGTCTGAATCAACTTTATGACAAAAAGGGGGCGTGAACCCCTGAACAGTCCAGTAAAATAAGCCATGTGTTTTGGCTATGTTCCATAAATGAAGAGAGTGGCAGAGAAATGTGCCCTAACTGCCTCCCTTCCTGTTCTGTTCTTTAGGGGTATCTGGTGATGCGTACAATTATATAGACCATTTGCTGGCCTTGGATGGCAAGCGACCGGATAATCTGGCTGTGGCATGGCCAGATGTAGCAGGGTGGAGTCACATCGAGACTCCTATGTCAGCTGATGTATGGGATGAGCAGTTAGTCTCCCACCTAGATGCAACCTACTGGGCCTTCCTGGTGAAGGGTCTCAGAGAGGGTTCAGGATTGGTTTCAGGAATGGACCAGATAGATTGGGAAGTGCTGCTTCTAACATGCAATCTGCAAGTGTGAGACCCAGTGTGATTGGTAAATTCTTGTTTGCTGAGTTGAAGGCAGGAAGGGTATTGGGACCAGTTGGGCCAGGCCCAGCTGTGTCAATTCAAGTGAATCGGTTTGGTTTGGTCCCAAAGGGACATCAGCCAGGCAAGTGGTGAATGATTGTCGACCTTTCTTTCCCTAATGGGAGGAGTGTTAGTGATGGCATAGACGCTAAATTGTGCAGCTTGCGCTATACTAGCGTAGATACAGTTTGCCGTACAATGTTATTTCTCAGTCAAGGAGCCATGTTGACCAAGTTTGACATCCTGGGAGCATTTCGGACGGTACCTGTTCATCCAGATGACCACTGGTTGCTGGGCATACATTGGGAGAGCTGCATTCATATGGACAAAGTCCTCCCGTTTGGTTTATGTTCCGCACCAAATTGTATAACACAATTGCAGATAGTTTGCTGTGGGTTCTTCTGTTAGGGGACAAGGTGGAAGGTATTCACTACGTGGATAACTTTCTGCTGTTTGATTTGCCAGAATCTCTGCAGTGTGAAGAGTCTGTGAGTAGGGTGCTGGCCGTCTGTGACTTGATGGGGGTACCCGTGGCTCCAGCCAAGACGGAAGGTTCTTCCACCAGGTTGGTGTTCTTGGGAATAGAGCTTGACACTGCTTCCTTGACCTTGAGTCTGCCTCAACTGAAACTGGATCATCTATGAAGAACCATCCAGGAGTGGGGCGACAAATGGTCTTGTACCAAGAGGGAGCTGCTGCCCATTATTGGCCAGCTCCAGCATGTGTGCCGTGTTGTCAAGCAGGGCAGAGCATTCCTCTGGTGCATGGTTGAGCTTTTGAGGTGCATAAAAGCCTTGCACCACAAGGTGCAGCTGAACACCAGTTTCTGCTCCGACCTCAGGTGATGGGGGTGCTTTCTTGCCATGTGGAATGGGTTGTGTTCAATGGTCAGCATGGCGAGGAGGGAACAGCAGGCGGTTCTCACGTCAGATGCTTCAGGATCCTGTGGGTGTGAGCGTATACTTCCATGGGGGAGTGGTTCCAGTTGGAATTCACTGGCAGTTGGAGGTAAATTCACATAAGAGTAAAGGAACTGCTCCCCATAGTTCTGGGTGTTGCTGTGTGGGGTCCTCTGTGGAAGGGCCTCACTGTTTGTTGCCGATGTGACAATGCTGCAGTGGTGGCAACTGTTAACTCTGGCAGGAGTAAGGTGGACAGAGCCACACACCTGATGCGATGCCTGTCTTTCTTCCTGGCTCACTGGGAAGTGTCTTTGGTTTTCCGCCACATTCCGGGGGTGGCTAATAGTACCATGATGCCCTCTCATGAAACTCGCTGTCTTTCTTTCAAAGATTGGTATGATCGGCAGCCAAAGCACCCACCAGCATCCCAGAGTGTATGCTCCAGTGCTTGGTGTCTGGCCCAGGATTGAACAAAGATGGACTGGCTGTCCTTGTTCAAAATGGTTGGCATATTCCACACATAAATTATATGCTTGTGGCCAGCGACGGAATTTCTGTGCTTTGACAGGCCTACTGGCAGTGCCTGCTGGGGAAAATGTGCTGTGTCAATTTGAAGCACAGTTGCCAAGGAAGGACTCTTACATCGGATAATCAAATTCTACATGTCAGGTGTCCACCATTTGCATATTGAGGAGGGATTCAGCAACCCTTTTGAATCTGCTCTGCCCAAGCTCCACTATGTGTTGTGGGGAATCAAACGAGCTTGGGGAGCGGCTCATATTTGCATGAGGGAGCACCGCCCCATTACACCCTCACTGTTGAGGAAGATCAAGGAGGTCTGGGACCCCCTTGCAAGTGATCCAGACATGATCATGCTGTGAGTGGCATGTTGCCCTGGCTTTCTTCGGTTTCCTACAGGTCGGCAAGTTGACAATGCCAAGGGATGCTGCCTGTGATGACTCTGCCCACTTGTCATGGGGGGGGGGGGGGACATCTCTGTGGATGACCCAGCCCGACACAGTCTGATAAAAGTATGACTAAAGGCATCCAAGATGGACCCCTTCCGTCATGGCATCTCCTGGTTTATTGGGAAGGTGGCCTCAAACCTGTGCCTGGTGTCTGCTATGATGGCCTACCTACTGATGAGGGGACGCCGCGTGGGACCCTTATTCCAGTTTCGTGACAGGGGACAGATCACCAGACAGTGTTTGGTGGTCGCAGTGAAGGAAGCTCTACAAGTAGCAGACGTAGAGTCTAGTCCATACTCAGGACATCATTTCTGGATCGGGACTGCCACAATGGCAGTCACCAGGGGTATGAAGGATTCCACAGTGAAGAATTTGGGACAATGGAAGAGCCTTGCATATCCTGAAATATATCAAGATTCCACACCAGCAACTGGCTCACTACTCCTCCATGCTGTGTTGAACTCATTTGTACATTATATCTGTTGCATACAACTGCATGTGTATATTTTAATGATGTTATGTTCCTCCTGGTTGTAGTATACTGGTGTTTTGAGAGTTATATGTCATGACCTCCCTTCCTCCATCTGGTAGTTCTGGTCTGGGCCATTGGTCGTGCCTTCCTTGGCGGAATTGAAGGGGCTTGCTCCACCCCATTAATTAGCCCCAGTCAGCACCACGGTTGTTTGGGGGCATGGTTTTTGGCCACCACCCTTGCCAAACAACTCAGCTGTTAGAGCTGTGGAGTCGGGAGTTAAATGGGAAGAGGTAGATAAGGAGTACTAGGATAGCATCACTATTAGGCGCTAGGAACAGACACTTGAAGTATAGGGGATGTTTGAATAAGGGGTGGGTCACAGGATTAATGCCCAATTAACCGCAGGTTAGGTGGGGTTAATACCAGGCAGAATACCTTATGAGGTTGGTAAAGGGTCACCCTGGTGCGCAGGCGAACCGGGTGGCACATGGGTGACCACAAAGGTGGGGAAAACATCAGGAGCAATCAGTCTGACTCCAAACAAAGGTGAAGCTTGGAGTGAATTTTCCCACATCCACACCTTGCATTGTTACTTATTTCTTTTCAATTTTCTGGTAGACAGCTTGCTTTTTTGCCATGATAAGGTTGCCGGAATTAAAGGGGCTTGCCACGCCCCATTAATTAGCCCCAGTCAGCACCACTGTTGATTGGGGCCGGAGTTTACAGGCTACCGCCCTTGCCAAACAACTCAGCTGTGGAGGTGGGAGTTGAAGGGGAAGAGGTAGGTAAAGAGTACTAGGATAGCATCACTATTAGGTGGTAGGAACCAGAGACTATTAGTCGGTAGGTACCAGAGACTTGAGGTATAGGGTGTATGTGAATGAGGGATGGGTTGCAGGATTAAAGAACACAGATAAACAGACAAAGGGACGAAGAAATGGAGGCATGGGCCTGGCATATCAAATGAGGAATTATTTGGTACAGTAAAGGGGGGGGGGGGGGTAGGGATCAGAATCAGACTCTGAGAAAAGTTGGAGCTTGATTAGAGGAACAAGTTTTCCTTTGGCACCTCTTTGTGTCTGCATCAAGAGTTGGTACCCCTTCTCACTTTCACCTAGCCGCCAACAGATCCTTGGATTAAAAGGCAGGAAATTTTGTGCACCTTGAAATGTTTATCAATTGGTTAATTTATGATAAGTTATGGGAAATAAAACAATTTAGATGTACATTTCGATCTTTGGATTAAAAGGCAGGAAATTTTGTGCACCTTGAAATGTTTATCAATTGGTTAATTTATGATAAGTTATGGGAAATAAAACAATTTAGATGTACATTTCGATCTCAACACAGAAGCTGCAAATTGTCCTCAAGTACAGTGCCCATCAACCTTTTTTTCAATTCTATTCAAAAGCCTCCAACTTTGATTTCCCCATGATTTCTCTGGAGAATTTCACTTGAAAGTTTAAAATTCTGGAAGACCAATTTTGCAAAAGAAGATGCAAAACACCTATGAAAAGTAAGTTGGGGTTTATCTACTAGCTGAAGGTTTAGCTAAAGCTAAAATTGGGCCAGGTGAAGAAGGTTTAGCTAAAGCTAAAATTGATGAGGGTAATTGTTGTTACAATTTGCCATGCTGGAATAGCAGAAATCTGGGCTGGATTTGATCAATTTGTTTCAGTTCAACCTCCCCCCCCCTGCATACTCTAAAAGGTATGGTCCCATACCCCTGCTTGGTCAATGAAATTTTCAAATATGAAACTCAAATATCTTCTGCTTGACAGAGTTACTTGGTTTACTAACTAATTACCACAAAGCTTATCCAAAAGTGGAGGTAAACTATTGTTCAAATGCAGCTGGCACTGTTGGTAGGAAGGTCATAGCAAGAGTTGGGACAGAAGAATGTGAAAATACAGCTTCTCCTGCAGTCTTTATTTTCTCAAGCAGTAATAATATTAAAGATATTGTCTAGAAGATTTTAAGTCAAGATAATACATGTACCCTATAATAAGAAATTTGTGTTGCACTACAATCATGGGATTTAACACATTTGACTTCTAGGGGAAAATCTGTCATTCTTTTTATTTTAAGAACAATATTGATACTGGTATGCACAAAATGAAACATTACTACTCAGAAGAGCTACTATTATATAAAAGGGGACTTTGAAGTCATTCACTGGAAGAGGAATGGATGTTCTCTGGTTTTGCAAATACTTATGAATCCTGGCTTCTTGAATCCATTTATGCATTTATATCTTTGGCTTACTATGGAAGTAGTTAAAACATCATAATTTGGCCAGGGTGCTCCAATTCCTTTCATGGTGGCCAGTGGCTGATCCAGAGGTACCCCAAGTGCTCATGCCAAGTGTCATGCCATTGGCCCATCAGCTCTTTAAATCCCAGTGGTTATGCACTAATAGAAAAAGATGGATAGATAGACTAAATATATGGCAATACAAAATTTAATTATATATTAACCATCCCATACCCACCCCAAGTGGCTCATGCTGAATTTCACCCCAATCAGCCCAGCAGTTTTTAAAGTTCTGGATGAAGACAGACAGACAGAACTAAACTCTTATATATATATATATATATATATATATATATATATACTAGAAAAGTACCCATCCTATGGGCAAGGGGTATGGTCTTAAGACACCTACTTATAAATAGGAGCTGTGTATGCACAAATTGTTTTCAAGGCCAAACCGCTGGACCAATCAGGCTGAAATTTGGTATGTGGTATCCAAGCAACTGGGTGAGCATTATTAACTGTGTGGATGTGGCAATGGGTGTGGTCATCATAGCTACACCCACAACAGTTATTTGGGCTGCCAAAAGCTAATTAAAGGACCAATCAGGTGTGTGCGTGCATTCTTTTGTGTGTATTTGTGTGTAATCCAGTGTATTTAAATCATCTATTTAAAAGAGCATCAGGTGCCAACTTAAAAACCACCCATATGGTGGGTTTTCTGCTAGTAGAGATAAAAGGTGAACCAAGTCTACTGGTCTCTCCCTAATAGTGGTAAAGGGTGAACCAAGAGTATACTCTCTCCCTAATAGTGGTAAAGGTTGAACCAAGTTTACCGCTCTCCATAAAGATGGTAAAGGGTGGACCAAGTGTACTACTCTCTCTCCCTAATGATTGTAAAGCATGGACCAAGTGTACTGCTCTCTCTCTCCTTGATCTTACTATCTTACAATAATTCACAATTTGTTTGTCTGCGTGTCTGTCTGTATGTACGGCCTCTAACTTCTCCCAAACTGCTGGAGGGGTCTCCACGAAACTTTCAGGGACTAATTAGAAAACCACTGCATGTTCTCGCTAAAGTGTTGTTCAGATTGGGTGTCTGTGTTTTGTCAATGGATGTAGTTTAATGACATGAAAATACTTTAACTACCACTGACTGTATCATGTCTGTTTGATTAATGAATTTAGTGTCAATAATCCTACATATTACATAGAATAAACAAAACATGTTTGTTACTGCAGGTGGCCGACTTAAAAGCCGCCCATAGGCAGATTTTCTGCTAGTATTTATTAAATTATAGTGTCTAGAGGAAAAATATTTTTTAGAACACTTAAGATGAGATAAAGTTGTGATAAGATTTACAAGAGCAATCCAGCACTACATACTTTTATTGTATGGTTACCCAAAATTCATAAATCTTACCACAAGTTTAAATGGAAAATAATTAATATAATATTTATGAAAACAGTGTTTTAAATATGGAAAAATAATTGTTTAGAACACTTAAAGTTGTGTTAAGATTTACAATTTTGGGTTTCTATACAATAAAAGCACTTAGTTGTATTGACAGGTTATAATAAACTTTTGTTTGCATACAGTAAACAATCTGTTAATAATCTACTCTTGATCAAAAGTTATGGATGTATGCCCCTTCCCCCCCCCCCCCCCCCCCCCCCCCCCAGGCAGTAAGGCATAAGGCATGTTTTTTGACCAGGCAAAACGATTATTTAAAACATTTAAGATGAGGCTAAAGTTGTGGTAACTCCCAGCAGAGCAAATTTCACTCTATTACCAAAAAACCAGCAATAACTAAAACAAATACGGTTTTGCCAGATGCTTTCTGCTGTTGATGCTGCCAAACAATTTTACAAAATAATATGGTCTGAAAATAATTTTAACATGTTTTATGATAAGACTGTAACCACTGCTGGCGAGCATAATATTGGCCTTCCAGAATTGCCTCGTTACGGAAGACTTCAGATCGAAAATGGGAGTTAGCCAAGTGTATTTACATCTGCAATGGCATACTTACCTGCAATTTTAATTAAAGCATGTGATCTACTACATTGTGAGCTAAAAGGTTGATTTAATGAGCACATTCCCTCAGTCCTTGCGATTGAAAAACAGCCTGATAAATGCAGCAAATGATCATGAATGGCAGAGTTAAATAAATCTGGCTAGAAGATGTTGAATGCTAGCATTAGCAAAGTACCTCCAACTTCACAAAATTAATCTAGCAGTGTATCTTTGAAATAAAGAAAATGAATTCAATAAAAATAATTCTGTCTAGCAACGAAAAAATTCAAACAATGCTACCAATGATACACCAGCTCTTTCATCTATATTTAACAATCCTAGTTACCTCTGCAGCATCAAAAATTGGCCCTTCTCTGGGAAAACTTCCTAACTTCTATGCACTATACAATGACAGAGATGAAACTTAATTATTGAGTGCTTCTATATATTCACAAAGATTTTACAGACACTTTTGGACTTCAGATTTAGTTTCGATGGTAAAAACTTTTATCATTAATGAGAGGGAAGGTTTTTAAAAAACAGTTATAGCTTCTAAATTTTCCTTTTTACTATTATTTTTTTATATTAAGCACACTTATTCCAACTTAAAGTGATTCCCCACCATTTTAAGCTTTGATAAATATCATCCTCAAAAATAACATAAACTTTAGCCCCCCCCTCCCCAACTTTCGATGTGCTGTCTCCTCCTTTGCATTAAAAGCCTCTTCAATACAAGTTATGGAAATACCTTCATTGTACAAACTCTGGATAAGGATACTATTCAGTGAATGGCATATTTATCCAGAGCTTGCAGTGGGGAAGCATAGAGAGAAGACTCAATTTCAGAAGAGGAAGTATTGAAGTAAAAGTAACTAAATTTAAAATTGTTTTATTGGCGAGTGACATCTGTCTGTGTTGGCAGACATGGACTGTATAATATTACGGAGACTTGTCAACCATTTCAGATAAAAATGAGGGTCATTTTCATTAAAAGTGAGGGGCAAATCAGTGGTATATCCAGGGGGGGGGAGTTGGTATGATGGTAGTTTTTTTAAGACCACAACCAGAAACATCTTCCATGTAGTAGAATCTGAAATAAATGCTACCAAAGAAACAATAACATTTTAATTCCTTGGATATAGCAAATAGATAATTAATCACTAAAAAAAATTAGTTAAAGCATGGCCTGTAGTTTAACATGCATTTTGTATGATTAATACATATTGTTGAAAGCAAAACAATAAATACATCCCAACCCCCATCCCTTTAATATAACAATCTGTTTTATTTCAATCCTACAGGTTAACCATCATCATTTGCAGTCTTTGTAGGTGATATCTACTAAATTCGTCTATGGCTGTTGAAATATCCACAGGATAGTGCCAATGAATAAGTGTCAAGCCTGTCTGTTGGCTAGTAGTCATGGATGATAAGTCTTCCTATTATATCTTATTCCTCCTGATCTCAATGATGCTCTTATCTTTTAGTTTGTATATTTACTGTTAACATTCTATATAGTTTATACTATGATGTTTCTATACATATTTGAACGAAAAAAAATCATATTAAAAAATAATTAAAATTAAAACTAGTATATCACGTTATATTTCTTTAATTTAACCATGAAGGTTAGATTTGAAGCTTCCTGGCCTGAAGCAGATATTGGTGTTCCCAGTCTCAGGAACACTCTGGGGCTCTGTGAGTTGAAAGTGGAAGATTTTGCTCCACAGAGAAGGTCACATAATGCTAGCTAGGTTAAGATATGAGTTTTATTTAATTCTAGGTTAGAGGTGTAGAGCTGAAGACTGTGACCCTTCTTTGTGGAGCACAATCTTCCACTTTCAGCTCACAGAGCAGCAGCATGTTCCTGAGACTGGGAATACCAATATCTTAACCTAGCTAGCATTAAATTTAAAGTACGACAAATTCAGTAAGGTGTAATACCTTGGCTTTCATGATACCTTCAGTTTTCATGAAACTGCTTGTAATCTTGGCTTTAGCATTTAGCCTCATGCTGAATTCTTGGTGTTCCTCCCAGTCATGTCTAATGATATCCCTCTCCCCTTGCTTCCCAAATGTAAAGTCTTCCTTGCAGACAATACATTTGGTACTACCAGAATCAAACCCTTTCAAAACCCATTGATTTAAAAAAAATTTTTTTAGTCACAGAGAATTAAACTTTGTTCTCCTGCCAGATTGCCAGTCTTGGAAGCAATTGAAGTTCCTACAAATTACCTTCTAGGTGGAGTGGCTGGGGGAGATGTTGAGTGGCTGGTGCTTATTAGCTGAATGAGACACCCAATCAAAGATAGCACCAGTCAATCACTGAACAGCAAGGATAGATGGATTAGGACTTTTCAGTCTACTCCTTCTGTAAGGATTGGACAATAATTTGTTGCTATGTGAAATGTGGGACAAGGGTGTGAAATGCGGGACAGTTGGCAGGGTCTGATATTACAATAATTTCCCCGATTATTTTCATTGGGTTAAGTAACAAATAAGTACAGATGTTGCTTTAGTATGTAGCCTCTGCCGAGCACATCCCACAGTAGAAAATGTCTAGCCGTGGTTGTTTGTGACACCTGGAACTATGTCAGACATTTTCAAGTTGATCTAATCTGATTAACCCATGAGCTGATCTTGATCAATTTTGGAATCCCTTATTGGGTTTCTTCCTGACCACACTCACCGATGTGGTCAGTGGAATTACATTTCCTTACATTAACATACACACAGCTGTATACATGAAAATGGGTTATCCTTCCAGCTAGGTTGACCCCACTGGGCTACTGTTCGACACCTTGTCCTTTTATTGGAATTTGTACCCCCCCATTTAAACAATATAGTTTTTTTTTTGTTGTTGTTGTTGTTATCGTTGTAACCTAACAGGATACCTCATCATTCTTAATTCCGATGTAAGCAATTATTCCTCAACCAAGAGTGTGCATGTTGTAAATAGTCCATCATTAAACGATATATTTTTTATTTATTTTTTTAATATCCACATTGAAGTGATATTACCACAGTTAACCATTTACCACCATTTCGTCTGGAGATACATTCTTGGAGTTGAATCTCAGTTTTTTTTTCACACCTCAGTATCTTTAATCAAGGATAGTGAAGCCAGCTAAGAACTTACACAGCTACTGATCTGAGCTTTAGCTGGGAGTATAAACTTTTTATGCTTTCCAGTCACCTCCAATATTGGGAGTTAAGATCTAGACCAGACTTCCAATAATGTGTGCAATAAGCCAATATAAATTATTCCATTTTATATTTTCATCCAATCAAAAAAATAAATAATTATTCAGAAAGTCCACAAACAAGTTCAATGAGCCACAATGGGAATCGGCAAAATGGTATGTACTATGCACATGCATGTGTGTGATAAATGTGCACTGAACCACTACACAACATATAAACATGTGGTTACAATAGAGTTATTAGATGTGTGCTGACTTAGCACTCTATTTAGCTGGTCGTGCTTCCAGCAGCCTCTCGTGTTGTTCCTTGCGTTCCAAATCTCTCCTCATCAAGAGTTCCCTCTGCCTCCTTCCCTCCTTCAACTTGTCTGCGCGAGACTGTGTGAACACACACACACACACACACACACACACATTTCGCATTTTATATATATATACTAGGTTAAGTACCTGTGCTATGAACAGAATTCCATTTTTACCAGTGGCAAACAGGTCTAGGAACACTTAACAATGGTAGGGCAGGGGCAGCATATATTCACAATTTTTGCTCAAGAATGAATTTTAAACTAAGGTCTGTTTGCGCTGACTTGGGCCCTGGGGAAACATTAATAACTTGGCCACTACTCAACGGATTTCCAGATTTCAAGGACCAACAAACTCATGACGCTCCAGACGTTATTTTGGTACTATTCCTGAAAAAGTTAACCATCCCTAGGCAAAGTTAGCTGTATGTCCCATAAGCAAATACACAACATTCCACTGAGCGTTAATTGACCATATGGAATGCAAGCGCAAAAAATATTCCTTGGAGGCTAACATCCACCACAGAACTCTAGCAGTTCTTGAGTGGAATACAGAAAAGAAGCACAGAATTGATTCTTTGTTGTTTCAGCTGGACCCTAACTCCAAGTAAGCTTATACCTTGTAATAACTTCTCCCCCGCTCAAGGCTAGTGGCTGAAGGTAAAAAGTCTGCGGAGTGATGAAGTTGGTCAATAAGAGCAAGGAAGGCAATATCCATGCTTTTTGCAATTTGTTCCAGGGACATACCATGCCTGTTGTCACATACAAATTTCTCACCATTAAGTAATTTTTATTGCTTCTGCATTTATTTCCGTATATTCATTACTTCTTTGGTGTGTTCTTTATCATTTCATGAATGAATAAACTTGTGTAAGACAAATGAAGAATATAATTTTTAAAAATATTCAGAGGAAAAACAACTTTTTTTCTTCTTTTTTTAAAACTTTTGTTGAATACATGGGAAATGAAATCAATAGCAAACACCAATTTTGAAATACATAAATTAGTGAGAAAATGATGATAAGGTGTAAACAGCTAAATATAAGATACATGAATTAATGATAAATGATGATAAGGTGAAAGCTTGAAGTGGACTGTTACCAGGGATGAGATAGTAGAATTAAGGTAAAATTGGTCGTAAGTGTTTTTTAAGGTGGAAAGGGATGAAGATATTCTAATATGGAGTGGAAGACAGTTCCACAGTTCTGTTGCAGGGGGAATGAAGAGAAGGGAATTTTGATGTTGAAGGGATGATAGTGATGAGAGGATGGGATACGAATTAATGCTAGGTGGATGATGTCTGGAGGAAAATAAATAAGGTTGGTAAGTATTCCAATGAGAAGCAGAGGCTTGAGCACAATCTATGATAGAAGATACACTAATGTGAGAGAAGTGAGTTAGGGATGGGACGAGTTGATTGCGGGGGAAAAGATAAAGATCAGAAATTGAGTTCATTTTTTTTCAAGAAGTGAAGACAGCAACGAGTCGTTGACATCAAAATCAGCTTCATTGCATGGAAGGGTAAAGGATTGAGAGGAGGATAAAAAGAGTGGCAAGCAAATGATCTAAATGATCAGGTGAGGAGGGGCATCCAGCACAGGAAAAATAATATATGAGTTTTTAATTGTTTGTCATATTATTTCCATTGATGTTAATCCATGTTTTGGAAAGTACTTAATTCAGTCTTGCCGGCTACATAAGTGTCCCTATGATGAAGGTACAAGTTCTTGATGTGACCTGTTTCACTTAGTTGAGGTGTACTAAAATCTATATCACAACACGATAGAGAAGGAGCAGGCTCTGTAAATATATAAGCATATCATCATATATAAATAATAATTCCTAGCCCTAAACCTATATATTCCCCCAATGTTAGTCTGGTTCTCACTTGTGTAGCTCATGAGGATCAGCAAGTCTGAACGTTGTCTGTAATTGTTGTAGCAGTTATAGTATGTCAGAGATGTAAAGGTTTTAGGGTAATGGTAATACACTCCAAATAGTCTCTGTCATCGTCTTGGAAAGTGCTTAGTAATTCGCGTCTTGCTGTTTCAGTTGCTGTAGGTGTTGAACATTTAGTTTGTTTCGTACTAGTTGGTATTTGTGTACAGTCATCTGTCAGTTGTCTCAATGCTTGGTCAATAATTCTCCTGTCCTCATCGTCCACCAAAGAGTCATTGTTATCAGTATCATCATCAGCACTTCCTCCAACCTCTATTACCATATCCTCTATTGCATCTTCCAGCAGTCCGTCTTTGTCAAAGTAATCGTTCTCAATGTCTACAACATGTCTACAAAATGCCCTCCACATGTCAGTTGTGTGTGTAATACCATCAGGTGTCAGCTGTTGAATTTCTTTAAATGTGAAAGTCTGGTTGTGTTTAACTATTTAGCCCTTGACTGAGGCCCATGCAAGCTCAATAGGATTAAGTTCGCAGTGGGCCACAGGTAGGCATAGCGCTGTATGTCCATGGCCATGTTGATGTGCTGTGTCATCAGTTAAGAATAATTTTTCTGGTCTGTGTTGTCTAACCTTGTCAAGTAATGTTTTTTTAATGTCCTTGTCATCGTACTGTATGTTGTGCTTGTCCAGCCAGTTTCTGATGTCCTGTTTTTTGTTTGCTGTTGTTGGTGCTTTGTCCTTTTGTTTGTTGTGGTATGTAGCGTTGTCTACTATTACTGCATTGTCTGGTATGTTAGGTAGTAACTGTTTTGTAAACCATTCCATAAAATGTCCGCTGTTCATTTCATCATGGTAGTCTGCACTGTTTGCCTAAACATCAAATCAGCACCTGGCACCCACCTTTTGCACTTCCAACATGTAACACAATCAACCTTTGCCCTTTCCCACTCGGCACCTTCCATCCTCCCTTCCCGTCACTGTCTACCCATACATATGTCTGTGCGTGATGTGCGTTCACCCATGTCTCATCTGTATAGATAATTGTCTTGTTTTCTTGTCTGATCTATTTTATAGTTTGAAGGTATGTATGTCTTTGTTTTATGATGTTGCGTTGTTCATACACATATCGTTTGTTGTCCCTTTTATTGTATCTAAACCCATCTCCCTCAATATCTTCCACAAACAAAACCTCCCTCCATCAAATATCCCTTTCTCCTTCACACTCCTAAAGACCGCTGTCAATGTTGGGTAATTTCGTTGTTCGTAAAAACTGTGTACAGTCCGTCGTATAGCTTCTTTGTCAAATAAGTCAGGGTTAATTGTAATTCTTGATTTAATGTATTGTTTAGTTGGAGTAAGTATTTCTTTGTCTTCAGTCATCGTCTGGTAGATTCGTTTAATTGAAGTCTTGGAAATTCCTGTTGCCGTTGCTGTTCTGTCCAGTGGTCTATTCTTCATGAGTGACTTCCAGTCTGCTTCTCTTCAAAATAACTCCTAACAGAGGTAAGGATGTGTTTGGACTGGGAAGTCAAACGTATGCCTCTTCCTGGCTTCTTCTTTACACTCCTCAATCCAGAAGAAGAGGGTCCTTACCCACTCATTACTGTAGTGCATATATTATTTAGTGCTCATTTTAACACCATTAAATATACTGTTTTGTCTTATCACAACCATAAAGCAACAACAACCAGCCACAGCCACTAACAACCAGCCATAGCCACTAACAACAACCAGCCACAGCAACTAACAACAACCAGTCCAGCAACTAACAACAGCCACAGCAATTAACAACATCCAGCCACAGCAAACAACAACAACCAGCCACAGCAACTAACAACAACCAGCCACAACCACTAACAACAACCAGTCACAGCAACAACAACCAACCACAGCAACCAGCAACAACAAAAAAATGCAAGCATTCAGCATTAGCTAACAGAGTTTAGCATGATTAAAGACTACAATAGCACAGCACACTTATCAGTTGAGAAGTTCCGAAGTTCTGAGAGAAGTCTTAAAATGCCTGAAAAGCCTGGGATGCCTTACAAGTGCAAGTTTGCCAACCAGGGAAAAACTACATCCTCCACGGGTACAACTGCAATGGGTTATTGTGGGTGTTTGTTTTGTTGTTTTTTTTGTGCAAGCATACCTTAAACCTCTTTTGGCGAAGTTAATAAGCTGAAGTATGCACTACGTCACTTCGGTAATTAACTGCTGACTTCTGGGGCCCAAGTCAGCGCAAACAGATTATAATTGTTTACTGTTTGGAAAATCCAACGTTTGTTGTTATAACCAATTGGTTACAACTAAGTACCCTTACTTAAGGAAACTATGTGGTTACAACTAAGTACTTTTGTACTGTACATGTTGTCTGAAGACTGCTCTGAGACACCAGTGACTATGAACTCTGCACCATGTACAGTCATTTTGTGTTGCTTCTTCAAGAACTTTCTATTTCATAGCTAACCCACAAGTATATATACACCCATTTACACAAGACTCTCTCAGAGGCCACCTGACTCTATCAGGGGCCGCCAAACAAAATGTGTCAATATGAGGATGCAGTGTCAGAAGAAATGGATAACCACCACTGTACAGTGTCCATGCAGACGCAGGTGAGGAAGACTACAGGTCACGGTGCAGTGATTATAAGGCAGACAGTTATGCTCATGCATGCCATACACATGCAACCTTCAGCATACCAGGTGCACTCAGACAGACAGACAGAGCGCCACAAACACCAGAGTGCAGGGGTTGGTGCCATGTATGTCATAGTATCATAAACTATTAGGGCTCTGGGTTGCTCCATCCTTTTGGTGAGCACCAACAAATGCACTACACAGGAAAACAGATAAAACTTCTGATATTATTGGTGTGTTATGTATCCAGGAGCCATCCAATAAGGAGCTAGTATCAGTAGATGACAGGGAACAGAGTTTCTACATGTAAAGTTGTTCATAAACTGAAAGGCATCTGCCATACCTTCGCACACGCATACGCACGGGAGAACACAAACTTCAAAATCCCTTCATGTAATATTAATCGGTAAAAACAACTTAAGCTTTGGCATACGAACAGCAGCTTGAAAAAATCTAACTACTCCCACCTGGTGAGCTAATTGTTGAGCTATTCATTCTGATTAGCAAAGTATCTGTCTGTCCTATGGCCAGGGACAACAAAGACATCTTACTATAGTTCAAGATAGTTTGTACGTTCTTTACCTCTTCCCAGACGCTTGGGCCTACAAGACTCAAAAATGAAAAGAGAAGAAAAGGTTTTGGGCATAGTTTTGCTAACCTCACCTAGAGCGTGTTCACATAACTGTAGTTTGTAGTCTGCAGATTGGTGGTTACTCATGCATGAAATTGAGCCCCCCCCCCCCTCCCAAGGAAATTTAAAAAAAACAAAAAAAAAACAAACAACAAACTTTTTTTAAATCTAACTCCATGGACAGGATTTTACTCTAATCTTCACCAACTGAAAACCATCCTTGGGTGACCTCCATCAACCTCTGAAAATTTCAGCCCTGTAGGCCCAAGTGTCTGGGAGGAGTTATCGAACAATCAAACAAACAAACAATTTGTGAATAATAGTAAGATAGGTACTCACTTGTATCCTCTTTACTTTCTTGGATAGCAGCTGCATTTGCCTGGACAGGTTGGCCAGCTTAGTCCTGTAGGAAGGAACCTTCTGTAACTACATACACAACACACACACAAAATATTAATCAAAATAACAACTGGCAGAGACAAAAACAAAATATTTCAAAGGCTTTTTGCATTCCACATTAGTGCAACCAAGCAACAGCTATAGAGACACTGGGTGGGAGTGTCACTCTGCTTGCCTCACAAAGTGGGGGTGTGTCTCCTCTCTCAATATACTGAGCCCCGCAAATCAACGCCTTCAAGCTAAAAACATGCATGCCAGTGAATAAAGATCCCTTCACAATCTTTTATGTTTAAATTTTAGTGACAGATCAAAGTTTTCAAAAAAGCAAAACGAATAGTTTCATATGAATCTAGGGCAGCTACAATCCCAATCGTAAATTCTTTCTGTAGCTCAGTTCATCCTTAATACAGCCATAAAAAAAAAGAAGTCATATCACAGTAAAACTCTTTGTTTGCCTACCACCAATGATTTATGTCAGCTGAATTCATTGTTGACTTTAAAATATCCTTGGAGGAACCCGATTGATAATATTCACAGGCCGAATCAAATATAAAGGTCTGGGCCGTTATGTGAAGAGAATAATATATATATATATATATATATATATATATATATATAATGTATATCTATTTGGCTGTGTGTGTGTGTGTGGAGGGGGGGGGGGGGGGTTTGATCCTTGGAACCAAAAACTAAAGCTTCAATGATTTGTTTGAGGTAATCTGGTGACCATGTAACTGAATTCCACAAGATCAATTCCATATCAGTTTTGAAGGTATGGAGCAAAACAAGAACAAACTCAGAACCATAAAAGATACAGTGCACAAAGTTGGTCAGTCAGGCGGGATAAGAGTGCAGAGGGCAGGACAATGAGCTGGACTTCTATTGCTACATGTATATGGTACAGGGTGGACCAGGGTACAAAGAGCTGATAGCTTAGTGGTACATGGAAAGAAAAAGGGACACAAACTCAAACTGATCAGTGTAAAGCTTTCCCATAGAGGGATAACCCCATTGGAGTACTATACTGCATGAACTAGGATGTGTATAGCGAACAAAAGTAAAAAAAAAAAAAAAAAAAAAAAAAAAAAATATATAATATTAAAAAATTAAAAAAATAAAAAACAAACACAAAAAACACACAATAAATAAACAATAAAAACAACCCCACACATATTTAATTGACCCTTTGAAAGATCAGGAGAACAGACTGCACCCCCGCATCCACCCCCTCCGGAAGACACACACACACACACACACACACACACACACACACACACACACACCAAACGATCCTTTACCAATTCAAATTGTGCACCACATTTTCTGGTTTTGTGCAGTAGAATAATAGATGTGCATGACATTACTGTTCTGAAATAAAACATTCTTGTTCATATTTTAAAATATTTTTCATAAACATTTTAACTGGACCATACAACACAGCTGCATCCTTACAAGTTAGTGAGTGAGTGAGTGAGTGAGTGAGTGAGTGAGTGAGTGAGTGAGTGAGTGAGTGAGTGAGTGAGTGAGTGAGTGAGTGAGTGAGTGAGTGAGTGAGTGAGTGAGTGAGTGAGTGAGTGAGTGAGTGAGTGAGTGTAGTCGATCCTAGAATGCTCCAGTGCCCATCATCTCTCACATGAAGGAAATGAAGTTTGACTATTAGCTCTCTCTCACATAGACATAAATCTACACCAGATTTTATACAACTGATGAGAGATTTTTTTCCCTTCTCCCCTTCTCAATACAATATTTTGAATTATATTCATAAAATGATCAGCATTAGGTAAAAGGGTTAGAACAAATCTGGACTACATTTGGTCACCTGTTAATAGAAACTAACGGCAGGAACTAGAGATTGAATGAAACAGGCAGGTGTAGCAGATATTGCTGAACATTTCCTCACATAAACCTTCCCTTGGGCTGGAAGTTTGATGAGCAATCATTAACATGTTTCGTTTCAACTAATTGATAAGTACATACTTTTTTTTTATAAAAATAATTATTTTTGGTTTAGGGAATCATACAACCATGAACCAAGCATAGGTCTTCCAGTATTGTAAATAAACTGGAGAATTGGATCAAAGATAAATACCATTTCCAACGATTTCATCACTATACTTTGTTCCACAATAGGAAGAAACTAATTATGTTGCTGACGTTTACTGGAACAAGAGAAACTCTCTGGTATCCAGTAAACTAACGGTATATACACGAGCAATGCTGGGGAAAATAGGTGCGCGCAAGTGAGCTAGTGTGTGTGTGTGTGTGTGTGTGTGTGTGTGTGTGTGTGTGTGTGTGTGTGTGTGTGTGTGTGTGTGTGTGTGTGTGTGTGTGTGTGTGTGTGTGTGTGTAATGTATAGATCCCTGATGAATTCATCAGGAAGGGAGGGGGAAAGTTAGCAATTTTAAAGATTTTTCACACTACATGCTTTACTAACTAGCAAAGAATTCATGCCATAGCTGTGGGGTTTCTTTTGAAAGTCACACAACCTGAAACCATCCACCGTGTTGGCAGCAAAAACAGCTTCTGATGTAAGTTTACCAGATGTTTAGAAATATTTCTGGAAAGGATCTTTTGCCAACATTATTTTAAAAAAACAACGAACAGTGAAGATTATACAGAGAGTTCTATGTTTCCTCCCTGACAGTACATCACTTTAACTGCATCATTCTGTTCTGGTAGCAGGCAATCGCAGCCTCTAACCTCAAAAGTTCACATGGTCATCTTCAGTGGGCTGCAGCCACACTACATGTGAGTAAAGGCATACCTATGTAAAACAAAATCTAAGTAGTAGCAGCTGTTAATGCAGTTAAGAAATAGCTAATGCTGCAAGGGAACCAAAGTACAAATAAGAAAGGGAAGGAGGGGAAGGTAAAGAAGATGAAAAAGGAGGGGGGGGGGGGGGGGGGGAGAGGGAAAAAATGGTGGGGCTTGAACCCATAATCCCCAGCTCCAAATCTCCACTTTTAGTTTTAGCTCTATATTTGCCTGAGACGTCCATAGGATGAGGTTTGGTCAGGTGGTCCACAGCCAAGGTGTTTGTGTGGTCCACAGGAGCACACACACACGCATGCTCTCATATACACACACACACACACATGCTCTCTCACACACACACACACACACTCACACACACACACA
>OZ017783.1:5103634-5190238 GCA_963969325.1 Lycopodina hypogea | reverse complement strand
CCGGTGATACAATAGAACACATAAAAACTGCACCTAGCACCTACATCATTGTGGAAGCCATAAAGATCTAAGTCAGGGACACATATCATTTATGGACATTTCTGTTTTTGCAGGCTTGACTGCAATTTTCCTTTTCTCATGAAATATATTCATGAGATGTGAGGTTGACTTGAGGCTTTGCAGCGTCTGCAAGTCTCACCACAAGTAACCAGTTATTGTGCTCGCTATCAACCTTCAAGTAGCAACTAATTGTTGCTATGACGAACATGCTTCAGTCACGTGCAGAGAAGACGTAGTTGTGGCTAGTTCCCCACATAAGGCATGCACAAACATGGAGTAATAACTGAGTCCTGTCTATCCACAGGGGCGTGAAGAGTGTATGAAATCCAACTTCCAACTGGGGGGTCCAGGGATCAGATGCTTGCCCAGATGAGAGCCTCAAGGCAGTTGAAATGTTATGAGTTTATAGTTTCTATAATTCCATACTGCCTGGAAAGGATCCATTCCACAAACCACCACTGTTGCCAGATCCAACTCCAAGTGTTTCAGCCACTCAAGATAGAACCTACTTGAAATAAATATCAGGGTATGAGCCCTACAGCAGTTTCCACTCCATTGCATCCCTCCCTCCACCCATTTCCCCCTCTCTTCCTCTTCCCTGACACGACATCTCTCCAAGAATGAGTGGGCCTGTAGACATATCGATTCAACCTAAAGCAGTAACCATCTCCCCCTTCCCCTACTCCTCCAACATAAACAACATAATTTGGGATATATCAAACTCTATCAAAATCACCTGATAGGGTGTCTTTCCCCACTGACTCCCTTACCAAGCTTCCTCATATCCTTGCTTTCCCAGTGCCTAGACACCCCTCATGCTCCATGCTCTGTCCAGAGCACAGACACTACAGGATCCGTGCCTCACGTCTCCATGTCCACATGCTGTAGCACCATGATGAGCCCTGCCTGCCCTACAGCTCACCAACACCACTGCACTGAACCACACTCACCAACATAGGGGACCAGAGTCGCTCAAGAAGTATTGCACATGTTAAGCTATACATCCCCATCCTTCATACCTACTTACTCAAACAACCTCTGCATATTGTCCACCAGCCGAGTATACATCTACTCATCTGATGGAAATTGTACGTGTCTAAAACACACACTCATGGAACATTTTCCTTCCGGAGTAACATGTCTGAATTGAAAGCTCTTGTTTAAACACTTGCACTGTTTTGGCTCACAAGTGCTCCTCCCTCTTCAGAGTGCCAAGAGTACAAGAAAAATCTGACATTTACACCTTGCGAGACCCTCAAGCATATCAACAGTGTAGGGTACACATGCATGGCCAACACAACACATCTACCCTTGAAGGAGAGTGAATTTGGCAATGATACCATGTGCGGCATTGCAGCTGAACTCAAGGCCAACAGCTGAGCTTAAAAGTACTTCATTAAGTCTGGCCATCAATGAGCTGTCTACCATCAGTCTACACAAGGAAGGAAGTATGCACTCGAAGGTCAAAACAACGTCAGCTTGCAACGAGCAGAGCATGTGAAAGCTCTTGCCAGCATGAGCCAGTGAAATAGTCTCTCTCTCAGTGCATGGCTGATCAGTGCAATCCTCAAACACACTGGCCTCACTTCACTACATTTGCCACATCAGCAATGTCTTCTAGAAAAAGTCTATGTTTACAGGAGTGATAATAGTGCAGTGAGTCGCTCCACATGCACATTCCCATGCAACAGACATCTACCTATCGAACGCTCCTATTATTAATTTTTTTATTATCAACTAGTCACTAGTACATCTCTTCTCCAGCACCACAAGTGTTCTCTCTCACCTATTGATGGTATATTTCACCACACAAGGTCTAAAAGTACCTCTGACAGTTCCTCTTCAACAACAACAAAAAACACTTAGTCCACTATCCAGCAACTTGATGTTTAGAACAATTATTCCACTTTTAGTGAACATGTGAACATGTCCATATTTGAAGGACATTTTCTTCACATTTCCATAATTTAACATGCAGATATAGAGCCAGATACAAACATACACACATATATACATACATGTACAAACCAACACACAGGTATGCACACTGATAAGTAATTTGCACTTATTTGTAAGGAGCATTTGGTGTCCATAATTATTTGCAAACACTTTAATAAAACCTTCCTTTCTCTGTATTTCACTGCTGATGTGAGTACATTTATCTGTACATGTTGTTTTTAAAGACAAACTAAAAGAAAACACTAGTAAATTCCGATATGAGAGTACAGCCATAACATGTGACATTACAAACCACTTCCAGAAACAAACAACATTCCAGTTGCCCACACATCAAGAGGGACTGGGAGGAGCACAGCACCTCAAGTAATTGTGATCAACTCAATAGGAATGGAAATCAAACAGAAAAGAAAACAGAGAGAGAGAAGATGAAACTACAGAGAGACAGAGATAGAGAGAGAATTGATCAAGAATTTGAATGAAGCCAGAAATCAGAATAGTTCCAGCAACTCTTAACGATGTCACTAAAACATGTACACCCCAACCTACTCTTGCAATTGGCTGGGATAAGTGGCTATTGAGGTAGACCACAGAGGTAATATTCTAATAAATAAAGAAGTAAATAAAAAGATTCAAGTATGCTCATTCAGCCAATGAAATGGGCAACCTTATAGTTTAGCAGTGAAATGTGAGTAAAGAATTAAAACAATTGGAATAGTTTGACCAAAACAAGTGAATACCTTGAATTAGACACCATATACTTTTATGCATGCATGCATGTATACATTGAAATGGTGGTGTTTGTGTTGATATGTTAGAGGGGGGGGGGGGGGGAGGGAGGGAGGTTAATTAGTATGAGGTGTTGGTGTGTTCTGTAGGTGGCATGTGTGTGGGTATGTAGAGGAGGCGGTAATGGCAGACAGATGTACTCACTCACAGTGTCAGTGATGTGAGTGGTGAGTGTCATCTCTTCCATTCCTGTCCTCTTGTGGTGTATGGAGTGCAACATCTCCTCCTGGTTCACACTGTGAATATTGGGGGAGGGGAGACAAGGAGTGAATGAAACTAAATAGAGGGATCCCTCCACACTAATGCTGGCAATTTTAGTGCCAAAATAGTAGGAAAATAGAAAGAAACACATGTATAGGTGTAGCAGTAGCAACTGTGTGTGTGTGGGGGGGGGGGGTCCCCTAGGGGGGGTGTGTGTGTGTGTGTGTGTGTGTGTGTGTGTGTGTGTGTGTGTGTGTGTGTGTGTGTGTGTGTATGTGCGCGCACACACACACACACACACACAGGTGCATAACACTAAATGGCAAGCAGAACACAAAGAAGTTATGGGTCATTGAATCATTTTATCAAGACCTTTCAACTCCATTAGCCTCCTATATTAAGCACACACATACGTGTTAAATCATGTGGACACCCACACCCACAAGTAATCCCAAAAATGATGGTGGCATTTTTCAGTCATATGCAGGTATGTGTTTACATGTGCTCAGAACACTAGAGAACAAAACACACCAGCACTACACACATAATGCAAACAAACACATACCCACCCACCCACCCACACACGTCTAATTGCATGCACATGTGCACAGTTGCAGCAGCAGCAGTGGTTTAGCACGCACGTGAGTTCCCTGAGACTGTCCTGCACACTCAGCAGTTCGGGCTGGAAGATGTGGAGGAAGCCATCACACAACTGCTGCACATCAGCTTCTCCAAACAAGTCCAGAGGCTGCATCTTCTCATAGTCTGGCTGATCAGTAGTGGCACCGCTGCCACCAGACATCCTTAGTAACGGCACGAGTCTGTTGTCAATTAGGAGAACAGATGGAGTCAAGGCTCATGATCCCGACATGCTACTGGATGCTATATATAGTATCACTATACCTAGATATTATACATTCAAATCTAAATATGGCACAGCAATGCCTATGCACATAGTGTATAAAGACAGACATTTTGTTAGCATCTGGCCCAACCAACAGTTGCAGATATGTCATCCATCAGCCTCAGTTGAAGCTAGGGCTGACCAAGGCAAGCACCATTATAACTACCAAAATATGATAGTCGGGTCACTTCTCAGACAGATTAAGATCTGCCTCCCACAATATAGTCAGACAGACACCTGTGGAATGTGCTCATTACCACTCATTGGCTAATCACTGCAAAAACAAGGAGAGTCAAACCAGTGTAGGGGTAGTAAGATCTGTGTGGGTCAGTTACTCCAATAATTTCTTTTCCTTTCACTTTGTTTAGTACAGTAATTCCTTTCTCTTTTGAATTATTTTAATATTTGTTTATTGAAATAGTAAGCCAAAATACAGCAACTCCCCCCCCCCCCCCCAACATACCAACACATTGCAGAGGAAACCATCAGCAGTGATTACATGGAGAGAAGTAGAAAAATTTTTAAAAAGGAGAAAGTACCTTTGCCACGGTACAGCTGCAGTTCACACATGTAAACGGTACAGCTGCAGTTCACACATGTAAGATTAGTCCTGGCTACTAATATAATATGCATTAGGACTATTCCACTACTCCATAGCAGTGTATTGTACTGTATAAACACTGTACACTGTGTGTACATACATAGTGACAATAGGGCAACTAAGGAGACAAGTGGTAAATAGCAGTGCATGTGATATGAGTCATATCACCCCCAGACTCTATACAACCACAGTGGGTGGACTCTGGTGGGGTGGAGTTTGGGCCCCCTCAGTACCTTATCAGATATCAACACAGCTCTCCAGAAGTGCCTTTGCATTGTAATGGCCCACTTGCCGATTCACACTGATTTCTCACTGAGCTATGTGTTGCACCAAGGTGGTTCTTCACGAGTGAAGTGATTCAGCTGCTCAACTTTACAGCAGCTGAAGCACTTGCATGCTGTTAAATCACAGCATTCCACTCCGTCCAATGTTTGTTTAGTTTGAGTGCCTCAGTTGCTGGGATATGACTAAGTGCTGCTTCAGCATGCTTGAGAGGTTTGGTTGGAGGTCACAACCATATTGAACTCACACAGGCTGCACATTAACCTCAAAAAGCTGGCTTCAACCACCCACCATCCACCACTCACACAACCAAAGCTATGGTTGGACTACACAAGAAATCAAAAGAATATTCCCTGCTCTACTCTAGCACAAGTCTCCATATGTTGGTAGTTGGGTCAAGTACACAAATTGAATTGAGACAAAACTCAAAGCCATACAAAATTTCAGAAGACAAGGGCTCAGTATTACTAAAATTGACTAATTGCTGCCATCACTATGAGAGCTGCCATTACACTTATAATGATGATAGCGAGCCTATTTGTTTTGGCAACCTCATAAGCACATAGGCCCATCAACAGTCTCTCATTAAGTGTCTTTCTATGTGTAGCAGTGCAGTATGACACACACACACAATCCACCCACCTACACCACCCACCCATCCACCGCCACCACACACCCCACCCACAACAGAGAAAGAGAGAGAGAGAGAGAGAGAGTGATTCAGAAAGGCTACTTCAAACATCAACTAGCAATCTAAGAAGCCAACCATGAAAGAATTATATATGTCTTCCAAAAAGATTTCTGAAGTTTCTGGACAAAAGAAACAAATAGAAACCAGAGGATTATCAATTCTTGTCATACTTCAAGTTGTTCAATGCAGTAGCCTATACATCAACTACTGGCACCCACAAGAAATAGCTGGCAAGAGCCATGTCTATTGATACTGTAAGAGTGGGGTTGGGGGGGGGAGAAGAGAGTTGGCTGGTGCTTGAGCTTGGCAATGTGCATGCCTGAATGGAATGCAGGAATGTAAATTAACAAGTAGGATGGCATCATTCCCAAGTTTCAGTGCATACCTGAGAGAATTCAAAATCACTATTCACTAGCCACTATTATCTCTCCCCCACACAACATATCAGCTAAGTTAACATATTTCCCACCAAATAACATGCAAAAGCAACTGCTATTTCCCCAGTCCTACTATAAGTGACCCAAGTCAATACTCTCTGCTACGCAAGTTCATGAGTAACTGTGGCTAATTATCAACGAGCTTCCCCCACAGGAAGAGACTGGGAAGTGCAGAACTGTGCAGGCATAAAAGGCGTGGCTGTTTTCCAAAGGAAACTTCCTCCTTGAATGCAGCAATTTCTTTCCTTTTTTCTTTTGTTTTGTTTTCACAGCTACTCTTTCTATCCCACCGTGGGTTAAGTTAGAGGAGAGCTCCACAAAAGAGGAGAAACCACCGAACTGGCAGCTAAGTTTCAGCGAAGTGGTTCAAGGGGAACGTGGGTGGGTATGTCTGGGAGCTAAGGATTGGCAGTCCAGCGGTGTGCTGCAAGCTTCCTCCGTCACTCACAGAGGGGATTTTCGCAGTTCGTGGAATCACAAAAGAAACTGGATGTAAGTTTAATATATTATACTGTGAATAATTCCTTGAACAACTCTTTCAATAGCTAATCATCTGAAAATGTAGTAAAACTAGCACAAAACTGGGATTCTGAACTTCCCAGCATGCTGATCTGAATGATTATCCAAATTTTGAAACAGCAAGAGTTGTGGGCTTAGGACTCTTTCCTAAACATTGGGTGAACCAGTGTGAAAATTTAATAAATAAATATATATATATATATTAAAGACTATTCTCTCCCCAATGTTCTTTCAGCTTTGAAGTGATGCAAACTCAATTGTAGTGGGGCAGTGGGGAAATATGTGTTGGTAGTATGCAGCACCTAAACTTCAGTCTCAGTGTGGGGAATCATAGAAGGGTGCAGTGGTTAATCATAGAAGGGTGCAGTGGTTCAACTGTGTGTTGACAGGACCTACTCGGTATCAACACATAAATATCTGTGGACATGTACATGAGAATGCTGTAGCTGTGTATGCCTGTGGTGACTGAGTTCTATTGGGGGTCATGGTGATGTCATTGACTTCCTTGGCACGCTCAATTCACTGCCTGACTAGCCCACGGTATGCTTGATTGCTTGGCTGGCAGCTGCATACAGCAAAGTCATCTGTAGCGTTGGGCTTGTTGAAATTTGAGCATCAAATACTCTACTTGGCAGCCAGTGTGATGAACTGACATTCATGGTATCCTCCTAGAGTGTGTGTGGGCCTTCTATAGCAAGTATGCCAATGAGCTGTGTGTATATATATCGAGCATTTAAGGCAAAAACAGTTCCACTGCTAACTCTGAACAGAGTGTATGGCTTACCTCACTTGCATAGTCCACGATAATAGACAGTTTAGAGAAGTATAATTGCATAATGGAATGGATACCTCACAGTTAATTATGTTGTTATAGTGTGGAGGTTTCAGTTCTATAGTGTTTCTGGTTGCTATAGAGCATGCTTGTGTCTCAGTGAATCCTCAAATGTTGGCTTTAGTGAAGCAAGATGCATTTAGGAACTACAACAACTAGCTGTTTAGCCAACCATAAGCCTGCAACAGTATCTTCAGTGAGAGTAATTACTACCTGGGAAGTTCATGGGTTGTGCGTTGCGTGTGTGCAGTGGGAAGACCTGAGAAGTGATTTGTAGTGACCTTCATGTCTTGCCTACAACATTCCATGTCAGGAATGTACAAGTAAAAATATCCGGTAATATACACTCAGTCTTTACGGCCACCATAGCTGTGTGTGTGTGGAGTGGGAGACACACAACAGAGATGTATCTTCTTTCTCTCTCCCCCAGATTCTCCAAATGAGTCCGATCAAATCCAGTTGTGTGGTAGACGAACCTTCGGAGAATTCAATGTGTTTGTATGGGTTGACTGAACTCTTCAATAGTCAACAACACACACTTCCACTAATGTTCATGTTTATTTAAGTATTATATCATCTTCTCCCCCCCCCCCCCCCCCCACACATGCTGCTGCCTTGCAATGGAATAGCAGATGCTAATATGTCACCCTTGAGTCACATAACCTTGGTGGGTGTGGTTCCAGTGTGATGTTGGGTTACATGCCATTAAACTGGGCACACATGATTACAGAAGCAACACATGGCTTGCTTCCCCACCACCCACAAACACCTATAGTTCAATACCTCTTCCCCACCTTCCATCTTGGTAGCAGCAGGAAGAGAAGAAACTGTTTCATGACATCCCCTGTGTTGTGATGAGCGTACAGGACATGGGTGGTGGTGATGGTGGCATTAATAGCCAACAGCCTGGGGGAATGCCCATGGCAAGCCACTACCTGTGCACCTGTGTGCCCATGGCAAGCAGGGAGAGAATCTTACCAACTTAAAGATGGAGAAGCTAACCAATTTACTTCAGCTTTGAAGACGACAAAACTATCGGTGTAAATCAACCTTGTGATAACAATGAAAACATATTCACTTTTGATTGGATGCATTCTAAATGACGATGCAGATCTATACAAATATTTACATCAGTTGCTGAAGTAATCTTCACAAAAATGTAATCAATAGACTAAACTTGTTTGACTAAGTGACTATCAGTTTCACTAAGTGTAGAGACTAGTAATAATGGTTCACAGATTTTAGGTACTTTTAGTGCAACACAAAATACAACAAACATGAGGATTTGATTGAGTTGTTTAACATTTCTTCCCACTGTGATTGCTTATGCAACACTTGTCACAGACCACAGAAGTTAGTGTGAAGGCTGACACAAAGTCAAGTCAAGTGCCTGGATGCATGACCTGTGTGTGAAGGCTGTCAAGTGCATGGATGGATCAAGAGCTGTGTGTGCGAAGTGTCCCACAAATCAAGTGCCTGCATAAATCTAAAGGCAACCATAAGCCTAGCCCTAAACTGAGCCAACACACTCAAGCTGTCAGTAAGTGGTGTGTAGAAGTGGCCACAAGTGAAGCACTTCACACAGAACGGCAGCAGTTTGTGGCATGTGATGTAATTAATGTTCCACTCTTCCTTTATCTCCACCAACATTATGTAGTGGCTAATTGAACTCTGGTTCTATTTGTGGTGGTCCATAATTACTGGTACACACATAGTACTCTCAACATAGCCTAATTTCAAACTACACAGCTTGCAGTGGCATGCACACATCAAGCCACATAAAAAAATCTGCTAATTCTGCTGCCCCAGCCAAGGGAAGGAAGCCTGTGGAAGTTAGTAATACATCACAAGGGTTTAATGAACGAATGAGTTAGTGATTCTATTGTAATATATCAATAGATTACAAAGCAATAGATTGGCATGAGGCCAGCATATGTGTGCACTTTCATGTAATAAACATCCCTACCACCAGGATGTTCCTCATGGCAACAGCAGCTGCTCTACACATCCCCCCCCCCCCATGCTTTCCAATTAAGAAGCCAGGATTTAGCTGTACAGTTCATAAGGAAAGTGCAAGCACCTTTCTGACCATGGAATGAGGTTGAAATAGTGTCTCTTGCCAACCATGGGAAGCAGAAACTCAATAATAACCTATGTCTGATAATTTGCTTCTTGTTAGTGCATAGATATGAATACAGAAACACATGAAAATTATTTAGCTAAAGATTAATATACTAGCAGAGATACCTGCACCCTGTGCAAGACTCTTACTCTACCAGCCTCAGTCAGGGGAGACAACATTCCTGGAGTTGTCCTGCACTGCCAGTATAGGAGGCTTCCACATACAACACTTAACAAGTAAAGCTTGGTACATAGGGTCTTTGCTCAACACTTTGAATGTATAGCTGAAACATAAATTTGAAGGAAATAGAGCTATGTGACAGAATCCAAACCAAATTTCATATCAAGAAAAGCAGGGACATTTGCCTTTTTGGTGGTTTGATCATGTTGTGTCAGCCACTGCCTTCAGTCATCATATCGAAATGTCATTCATAGAGGTACGTCATGTTTGTTGGTCTAGGGCTGTAATAATCACAGTTCTTCGTAAGGTGGTCAAAGACGCATCGTTGCGCCCCACACTGACAGCCCGCATTTGTCTGACACCCCCAATCACACTTTGCTGCTGGTGTTTAGGAGAGGATAACTTCTTGTGGGCTTTTTCACAGTGCCCTTTGTATATTAGCGAGTGGTCTAGGGTCACACTGAGATATATCAGGTTGTTGATATGCTCTAACGTCACACCGTTCCACATGTCCAATTTTACATTGGCATGTTTGTTTTTAAGATGAAATGAAGTGAGCTGAGTTTTTGATGGGTCAGGACGTAGTAGGTTTGTGGAATAATATTCTTGTAGATGACACAACAATTCAGACAAGATGCTTTCAATTTCACAAAATTTTTTTTGTGGGTTGATATACAAAAATCATTGGAGTAAAGAAAACTGTTGGTTGATGGCGGAGTTGGCTGATCGTTACTGCAGATGTTGAAGAGCGTGGTTGATAGAACTGAGCCTTAAGGTAGACCTTTTTGTTGGTTGCGCCACCGACTTCCCTTTCCATTTAATTCAAAGTAAAAACGTCGACTTGTTAAAAGGGTCCTGATAAATTTAGTGAGAGTTGGGTCCTCTGTTAGATTGTAGAGTTTTGTGAATGTGAGTTGGTGATTGACAGTACCATAGGTGGTGGGATGAATCTGCACCTGTGATTAGGCCCAGTTCTAAACTGTCTTTGATGTGCTATGCTACTGATTTGAGGAATAGAAACACAAAGCTCAATTCATGTTTTAAAAATTTTAAATATTTTGATAATCATTATTTGTTGTTCTCATCATCATATTGCTGTTGCTCTTTTTATTATTGTTATTTCAGTCATTGATTAAGACTCCACCCACTGCACCACCAGGACCCTGAAGTTAAAATGAGGAGTGAGAAGTTTTGATTTACCACAACAATACACTTTTTGAATCCATACTTTCTCTAACACACTCACATACACACACACGCACCTAATGCAGTGAACAGCTGCCAACAGTAGCATATATACTTTTAAAAACAGTCAAAAACTTTCCTCATTTTCAAGGATCTTGGAAGAGTTGTATTGGTTTGTCCCTTTTTAGCAACAGCACCCTCACCTCACATACCCCTCCAACCAAGATTGTATCTAACCTTGCCCATCCTTCTCTAGCAACATTCACCTTCAACAACTTCTATTCTTATTCCCTCCCTCTCTTGCAACATTCACCATCAACAAGATTCGTTTTCATCCTTATTCTCTCCCTCTCTAGCAATATACACCTTCAACATCACAGACATTAACTTCTAAAGTTAAACATACATAATAGATTCTATTAATGGACATGGTGGTCACAAACAGACATGCACAAATAAAAAGATGGATTGATACACTGGATAGATATGCGGGGAAAATACCACAATTGCCGTGCTCTTGAGTCTCACAGATCCAGTTCAGACTGGCCAAAGTGAGGGCTGGTAGGTTGATGAGTCCTGTTTTGTTGGGGTATTTGTTCACTTTTGAAGGAATTGCCTCAGCCATTTTGCAGTTGATATTCTTGCGTCAATCACCACTAGCTTCTTTTTTCAAGGCAAAATGAAATCAGTCTCAAGGAAAGATCCTTTACCAACTGCAACACTAAGTGTATTGAATTATCAACAAACATACCCTAGCTGTGGTAAGTCTTGTGACCCCATCCTTTCACAATAGCAATCATTTTCATTTGTGTAACAATGAAAAACAACCTCCAGCAATCTGGAAAGTGACATTTTCCCAACCAAAATCTGACAAAAAAAAATCTTCCCCTGCATGCAAGGACCATCTGTACACAGATTGATCTAAATCAAGTCAGCCATTTGATCAACAATACAAAAAAAAGAAGACAAAAGGATTATAAATACACCTGGTGCCGTGACTGGTAATGAATTTCCTACTCACTAATATATGGACGATACAAATATATGCATATAATTGCATCATAATGAGTAATGGTTGTTATTTTACATTCGATATTTATCAACACTTAAAAGCTGTCATAAATTGTGGTAAAGGTTGTCATTATTACAAGTACAAAATGAAGATATGTTAGGTAAGGGGTCTATAACAGTGCCAGAATTACAGCGGCATCTTAGACCAAAGACAGGATATGTTCTGAGGACTTGGACCTACTACAACAACTACTACTACTACAATGTTATTGATGTCCCAGCTGAAATCAAACGATATTTGCTTTTACTCGGTCTTTAATATATAAAATCGTATTTTTATATAAGCGAGTAGGTAAACTCCTACCGACCAGTGCATTAAATGTATTAAATATATGGAAGTAGTGAAAAACCCACCCAATGGGCAGTTTGTCTGTCAGCCTTCGGCTTCCTGCACTAACTTCCCCCCCCCCCCCCATTTACTTAAATTATTTATTAGCTATATGAGGGTTTTGTGGGCAAAAGGGGGGGTGGTGGAGGAAGAAGGAAAAAAAGGCTAGGGGAAATGGGAAAATAAAGGGGGCAAAATCCCAGTCCAGAATACAGACCTCCAACCTATGGGAGACCTGTACCTTAATCAATTGGGCATGGTTTCTTAGGATTTTTTTTTTACATCAGGAACAATTTGAATTCCATTTTTCTTTTCTCACAGAACATTCCCCAAGACAAAACTCTAATCTATGCACTCCCAGTGGCTCCCCAAATAGACAGTAAATTTTTTTGGTGATTAGAATTACCGTTCGGGAGTAGTAGTATTACTCACAGTCTGACTATATATAGTGGGATTACATATTTTTGTTTCCCATACAGTTGTCTGCGATTAACGGTCAAGGGGCTGAACTAATTTAGATGAAACTTTGTAAAAATAATCATTGTGTGCTGGGAAAGGCTTTTATTCTGGTTTTTATTAGGAAAATGTCACATTCCAGATCGCTAGAGGTAGCTATTAGTGATGGGGAACAAAAATAGTCATGCTAGACAAAAGGAAGGATTCACAAGACTAACCATAGCTTGGGTAATTGCTGATGATGCCATGCACTTAATGCTGAGGTCAGTAAAGGGTCTGTGCTTGAGAAACAATTTCACCATGCCATTACAGAAGAGGCTGATGATTGGCACAAGCATGTCAACTCCAAAGAGGTGAGGCAGTCTCACTTAGAAGGGAAAAAGAGGGGGAAAAAGAGGGGGAAAAAGAGGGGGAAAAAGAGGGGGAAAAAGAGGGGGAAAAAGAGGGGGAAAAAGAGGGGGAAAAAGAGGGGGAAAAAGAGGGGGAAAAAGAGGGGGAAAAAGAGGGGGAAAAAGAGGGGGAAAAAGAGGGGGAAAAAGAGGGGGAAAAAGAGGGGGAAAAAGAGGGGGAAAAAGAGGGGGAAAAAGAGGGGGAAAAAGAGGGGGAAAAAGAGGGGGAAAAAGAGGGGGAAAAAGAGGGGGAAAAAGAGGGGGAAAAAGAGGGGGAAAAAGAGGGGGAAAAAGAGGGGGGAAAAAAGGGTGAAAAACAGTGCTCACCAACCCCCAGCCTCACTTGGCATTAACATTGCATCTGTCTGGCTCAGGGACAGACTACTATTGTTTTGTGAGGCAATTGCAGTATTTCTTTCCTATCTATCTAGCTTTTTTGGGGGGATATTTGTGCATGTGTATTTATGAACACCATGCATGTCCATTAATAGAACCATGTGAATATAGAAATTAATTGCATCATATATGCTTGAATGTAGATGTTAGTATCAGTGATCGATTGTATTTTGTTTGGATGAAGTCAAGAAGGGGAAAAGCTTGCAACAAAAAAAAAAGCGAACCAAAATATGGAACCCACGTAATGATCGAAACTTTACCACACCAGTCTGTATGTGTGTAATATACATGTACTAGACCTTGTAATACAAATGGTGCATATTTTATATGCAGATTTTACAATAATGGGAATGCCAAATACAAAAGTGATGACTTGTAGAGTACCTCAGCAGAAATTTACTATATTAAGACCCTATCATCAAGATAATTCAATATTAGCCAAAATTGGATCAATGTATGTATTGGTTTTACATTCACCATAACTAAGCTGAACAGAAGCTAGTAAAATGATATAACCACAAACACGTGCAGTGCTCTGAAACTGTGGGTCAGCTATGACAATTTAGGAAATAAAAACTGCACATTCAGCACAGAGAGTAGGGGAGGGGGGGTTAAGAACAAACACATGAGCAAATAATAGTGTGTGAATACTCAAGTTTGGTGCCCAGTAAGTCTTGCATGACGATTTAGATCCATAGGCTATTGGGCTTGGTCACGGGATGCTTCAGCTCATAAAAACCAATTGATCCAACTGGTAAAAGGGACTTCCTTATGCTCAACCGATCGGATTGTTGTTCTGTTGTCCTAGTGGTAAGACAAGAGGAACTCGGCACATGTGAAGGACACAGGAAGACTCTGGCACAAGCACTAATATGTACTACAATTTGAACAAGGGAGAAGAAAGCCTAGTAAGAAAGAAGACCAGGGAGTAAGGAAGGATAGAAGGAGTATTGTGACAACCTGACCATTCTGAACACACCTGGGTGGAGAACAGGAGAAATGTATAATGACAGCACTCAGCACGACTAAGGTTCCATCATTGCACACATCAACACCCACTAGAAGTCAGTTTGAAGGAGTAACAAGGAACTTGCATGATTATTGACATCACATACAACCTGACACACCTACTTATGCTATCAGTGAACCAACACCATCTTAAAAATGTGTTAATATTCTTGACTTGCAATGCTATTCTTGGGAACTGTAACTGCAAAACAGCTCATGTTCTACCTTGCCATAGGAATGACACTTTATAATTCCTGCGTGCTGATAGCAAATGACTGAATAGTCAATCAGTGGTTGTGGAGAAATGAAGCGTGAAAGTGATCTTGCCAGTGAGTTTTCTGCTAGTTCTTCTCAGAACACAATGATAGGCAGCGCCTTGTCTCCAAGAATGTCAGGATTGCTGCAGGTGCTGCCTGACAAAGAGTTTGGAGCAGGAATTGCAGCAACTTCTGGGCTATCATTCCAGTACTGTATGATGATGTTTTCATATAAATAATTGGTGTGGAAACCATAAGATGAGAGCTATCACAGAGACTAATGCTATCCTAGATCACTATCAATACATTACCTATCTTACTATAATTTACAATTCATTTGTCTGTCTGTATGTGAACACTCTTAACCCCTCCCAAACCGATGGAGGGATCGCTGGAGGGATCTTCACGAAACTTTCAGGGATTGATTAGGGCCCTCACTGCACGTCCTCAAGAAAGTTTCATTCAGGTCAAGTGGATATGGGTGTGGTTTGTCAATGGGTGTGGTTTGGTGATGATGCACACAACCTTTCACAGAATCTTGGCATGTTACATAAAGTAAATTAAACATGTTTATTGGATGATTGCTAATTTATCTCTCCCCAAGTTCTATTAGTTGTTATAATTAAAGTTCAATTTAGCACTCCTTTAACCCCCTCAGTTTAGTCTACAAATACTTTTACTTCTACTCATTAAATTGGAAGTCTGTTGTTAGTCTGAAATTTGAATAATTCTAATCTTTAAATTCTCTCTCATGTGGCTACTTCCATGACAACAGAAACCATTTTAAACTTTCACAAAAATTATTAAAGTAAGTACTATATAAGTTGATATCATCTACCACTATTATTACCATATTATATACAAACCATTTTTTAAAGAAGTTACTAGTATTACATACCAACCTTTACTTTGGTGAGAGCTGGCAGTGTTTACACTGTCGAAATTCGCAGCCAAAAAAAAAGAGTAGCAACCTCTAGCAACAATGAAAAATAGCAACAACCAACCTGGAATGATATCAAAATTGCCCTATTTAGGGCGCGCTCCGGTGACCTACCCGGTCAAAGGTGGTGCAATTGAATGTCAAAGGATAAATATCTGCAAAACATGAAATCCTACAACATCTAACTGGTAGAAAGATCATGCTTGATGGTCTTGGTCCAGCAGACTCACAAAACCGATGGGAGCCAGCTGAAACTTGATGGATATGTGCTGGCAGACTTCATTCCTAGTAAACATCAGGGGTTGCCATCTTTTTCCGAAATAACATCCCCTTTGTCATGGAAGCTAAATCATCAGAGAATGACCAAACAGAGTGGTGGATTGCTGTCTCTATCAATGACACAAAGATTATTAATATCTACCATCCACCCCCTCCCCTGCGGCACTTGACACTTTCCAATTTCCATCAGTCACCCCTCGTTTTATTATCTCTGGTGACCTCAATTGTCATCATGAAAATTGGGGATATCCAGACTCGAACACAAACAAGGATTGACTTGCAGGCTGGTGTTCCAATAATGATCTGCACACATTGTTTGATCCAAAACAGCCTCCATCATTCCATTCTGGCAGGTGAAACAGAGGTACTAACCCAGATGTGACATTCTGCACAAAAATCTTCGATGAAACCCCCAGCCAGGGAAATCCTCGATCATTTCCCCTACTCCCAACATCAGCCGGCACTGGTTACTATTCCATCACAGGTGACATACAAAAACACCCCCCATTCCTCGATGGAACTTCAGGAATGCCATTTGGGAGGATTTCGGAGAAATCACCAATAGATTGGCAATTGAGTTACCAACTGCAAATCCCTTAAACCTGAATGAGGTTTACAAGAAGTTTACATTAGCATTGAAACCAGTGGCCAAAGTATCGATACCAAGAGATTTCCGAAAATCATACATTCCTACTTGGGATGATGAGTGCATAGGTCTCCTGAATGAATATCACAAAGCTACTGACCAAGATTGCAGATAAAGCTGCAGCAGCTCTGTTTCATCACCTGAATGAGAAGCGACGTGAATGCTGGATAGAAACAGCCAGTAACATCAATTTCACACACTCATCCAGGAGAGCCTGGAACACCATCAACAGAGTCACTGGCGAATCATCTACAAAGAGGAACTGCCCGATCTCCCCAAAATTATAGCTAAACAACTAGTGAAAAATGGAATGTATCCTGGATCAGATAAGACACTCAAAAGGGAGGTACTACGGGAAGTTCCAACCTCAGATCTCATGACGCCCTGCCAGAACATGAACATCTTAATATGGACTTCTCCATCCAGGTAGTTCACTCAGCTATCAGGCGACTTAAGTTGAGCAAGGCCCCAGGGTCTGACAGAATCCACAATGAGTTCTTCATGCAATCAGGAAATGTAATGATCTCATTGCTGACATCCTTCTTCAATGCATGTTACTTGAATAATCGAATACTAAGGATGTGGCGTCATGCCAATGTCATCGGCCTTCTTAAACCTGGGAAATATGAGACATCCCCACAGAGCTATTGACCAATCTCTCTTCTTTGTTCCACCTACAAACTGATGGAACACCTCATGCTGTGTAGAATAAATCTCATCATCGATCCTCTCCTCCCCAATGACCAAGCCGGCTTCAGGCAAGGAAGATCCATTATTGATCAAGTCGTAAGACTCACACAATACATCGAACAAAGCTTCCATGATAAAGAAGTAACAGGTGTGGTCTTCTTAGCTCTAACAGCCACTTATGATACAGTATGGCATACCAGAGACTGAGACTAAAGCTCAAAAAAATGATCAGCTCAACCCATGTGACAGATTTTATAATGGAACTTCTGTATTCGAGATCCTTTGTTCTCCACACGAGTGATGGACTAACGAGTAAGCCCCATAGACTTAAGAATGGAGTGGCGCAGGGTTCAGTCTTGGTCCCTATCTTATACAATATCTATACTTTCAGATTTTCCTTCCACATTAGCTACCAGATATATGTACACAGATGATGTAGCCCTCAAGGCCTCAGCCCATACGATCTCTGAAATTGAGAGGAGCCTCTCTGTTGAGGTGCAAACAATATCACAACATCTGAAATAATGGGGACCCAAACTATCTGCTTCAAAAACAGTGTGTTCCATCTTCCATTTGAGGAATTGCATGGCAGACTATCGACTTCAAATTTGCCTCGATAAAAGTCACCTGAGATTCGAAGCCAAACCAACTTACCTAGGGGTCACCTTAGATCGGAGCCTAATGTTCAAGGTCCATCTGACTAAACTGGAAAACAAGGTATCTTTTCGCGTTGCTCTCATCAGATGCTTGGCCGGAACCAAATGGGAGCCTCGTTTGGAGTGTTAAGGACATCTGTCCTGGCACTGGCCTATTCTCCTGCAGAGTATTATTCCCCAGCCTGGACACTGAGTGCACATGCCCACAAGATTGATGTCCCTTGAATGAGGCAATGAGGCTTGTCTTGGGATGCCTTCGCAGTATTCTGGTGTCACAACTTCCATTCCTCTCTGAAATTCCACCTCCACAAGAACGCAGGGACCAAATTTGCATAAAAACCCATGAGAGGGCTCAGGGCATTGACCATCTCTTTCACAAAATCCTTCATGTCTAGGATGTACCTTTCCATCTCCCGTCTTGAAGGCCCCTCTGACGGTTTATTGAAAACCTTGAATCGAGAGAGTAACGCCCACTGCTCGTTCCTGACTAATTTACATCGTACATCACCCAATGGACAACTAAACCATCAGGGCGCACCCTTCCAAGGAATGCATGAGTGCAACTCAACTGACTAAGATCCAGAGTCGGAAGATATGCAGCTAACATGGTGAAATGGGGAATTGGAAGGTAGGGTGCTTGTTGATGTGGTGAAATTCAAACTGGAGACCATGTTCTGAAATGCCACACCATTGGACCTCCTTGTCTGCTTCAAAATGTTGATGACCCTGGGCTCATTAGATACTTGACATTGTGTAATTTTTAGTCACTGACTCTCCTTATTCTCGGTTGTTGTCAGTGTTACTGTTGCAGTATATGTTGCCATTGCTGATTCATATGAAATAATATAATAATGTTTGTTACTGCAGGTGGCCGACTTAAGAACTGCCCATAGGGCAGGTTTTCTGCTAGTTCAGGTAAAGATGGTCTGATAATCAGGCAATCTATATGTCTGTGTGAAGTTTTGTAGGTGCAGTTTGAGGACAACAGAGGAAAACTGCAAGCATGCAGAAAATATTAGCGAACATTAGCTAATAAAGCACTTATAAAGGAAAGTATGCAAATTAGTGACAATAAAAATAAAACAATTGTTTAAAATAACTATTGCTCCCACTAAACATGGTAGAGTTCAGTGCCTTCAACCACATCCCTTACATCACTGCCTCCAGACACAATGTAAATAAATATCACAACTTCTGATCCACGGTTGCCTTTCTACACAGGCAGGTTGTCAATCTGACTAACGAAGTCAATCATTACACATTCTTACACCACAAGAGACAACAACCTCCTTACTAAGAATAAAGTGACTCACTCCTCTATATCTAATATTCACCTTTCATTGCTGATTGCAATTCAATACAGAATTGCAGCATACAAAAAACTCAAACTCTTGACATCTTCTGGAAGAGCTCCACACGATCTTTCAACTCTGGATAGGTTGTGCCATGAAAGTTCAATGACACTACATCTAACATTGGTGACCCTATTAACTCCTCCCCTCAGGGGATGCTAACTCTGCCCTCAGCAACAGTATGGTGCCTCCAGAAAAAGATAGCTACCAAGAGTTCTCATGGCTTCATCCATTTATAACATTGATTCAAAAATGGGTCATTTCCTTTTCCTGAGTTCCAGTGAAAACTTGTGCATAACCCCAAATCCTCCTAACCTTAATAGCCCAAAATTAGGATGCAGATTCAAATATACCTTCATCCCTTCCTGTCACTGATTGCATTATTAAACCATCAAATTACTGTTATCTTTGTGTATGCTTTTAAAACTACTTTAACCTTAGTTACCTATAATATTAGCTACATATTGTTAAGTTAAAGATAAGCTTACACTTAAGTTTACACCGGGAAGTAGCAGAAGCAACTACCACTCACTCGCTGAGGGGGAGAAGGAGTCGGCGCTGATGGCGGAGGGACGGGATAAAGGAATGGGTAAGGATAGTTACGTTTAAATATTTTAAAATAAAGCACACTTGTACACACGTCAGCACTTTTAGCTACTGCAGTAAAGATGGGTGGTAGAGGTGCCCCTTCCTGTTCCCTCAGCGCTCGGCTAGTGGCGGTAGTGTGTACCCTGTTCTTGGGGGTGGTGTGTGAAGATGTGGAAAAAGTGGTTTTCGTTGGTTTTCCTAATGAGGTGACACTTGTGGCAGGTACCCCAGTTAACTTCAGCTTGAAAGCAGTTTTTCCACCGACACTCGAAGAGAGTATCAGGGTTGACATCGAATTGAGAGGAAGCGGACATTTACCTAACTCTACCTGCCTATTCTGTGAAACATTAAGTCCATGCACCAGTAATATTATTAGTGATGGGTGTGATAATATAACAGTGATTGATAGTCAATTTCTGAAACTGATTCTTAGTTCTTCCATTGAAGATGATGTTATCCAGACTTATGGTGGAAATTTGAGTCTAGTTGTGAAACCTGCAAGTGATTTAGAAGGAGGGAAAAGGTTTAAATTCAATCCTGAAATAAACATCGCTGTTATAGATAACCGAAGTAAGTTGTAACATATTTGACAAGTTATCAAAGTTAATTTAATTGGGGGATGGTCCCAGGGAAATCTATTCAACATTAGACATTGTAAAAACATGAAATTGCCTAGAACTGACCAATCTTAATTTTTCTAGTATGATGTCAGTCTCCATAGTCTGTGATGTTCTGTTAGTAAATAATTTCTATATGTGATATTGTGTCTTTTCTACTCTTGGTGTAGCTAGTTATCTGTCCTCTACTGACTATGTAGCCAGTTCACTCCCTTTCATTGATTATGCAGCCAGTTCTCATTCCCATGTACTGACTGTGCAGAAGGGAGAGACAATGGTATAGTTAGTATGTGAGTGAGAGAATTAGCTCCATAGTCAGCAGAGAGAAAAGTAATTTGCAAAGCAGCAAAGGGCAAGTGTACTTTTTGTCAATAAACAACTTATTAAATGGTCCTCCTGCCTGCAAACAAGTATTTCTACATTGTAAAACAATTGCCCCATTTAAGAAACAATGTAATATTCCATTTAGGTACCATAAAGTATGTAGGGGGGGGATTCCTAGCTTCTTTGTCAGTGAACTATTCCATGTGCCATCATCAGGAGCATGTTTGTAGAATCATTTGAACCTCTGACCAACAGGCCCACAGTTGCTTTCGAATGGAAAGCCTGTGTATCCCACACCATTTATTATTGCTCTATTATATCAATTCCGTTTTGTCTCAGAATAATTTCCAGCTATGTATACTGTGTGTTTCATGTAGCTACAGACAACGTAGCTGTGTGACCACCTACTGGGGGGAGTGGTGGTCTTTGTTATGAGTTGCAGTGTGTGATACAGTATCTCTCCCTCTGCTCAGGTCTGGAGGTGGGGTTCAGAAGCGAGGGCTGTGACCAGGGCTACTTGCTACTGAACAACTCCAACGTTACTCTGACAGTGGTCAACTATGGCGATCCAATGTCTGCTGAAATTCCCTTCAATATAACTGTCACCTTGACTCCATGGGGGAATTCTGAAGAAGATTCAGGTTAGACTTCGACTGTGTTTATGTTTAAGTCCACGGAATTGCCACACCCCCTTTCCTTGTAGACACTGCATAAATGAGCGAATGATTAAAATTTGTTCTATTTGGTATGGATCAGCAGGTGTACTGTATAGTTTGGAGTACTTGCAAGGGTCCATGGTATTCAGTTGTATATGCAACCTTGAGCACACAATGTCCCAACACTCTTTGATCAACTGGTGATCTCCTGATGCACTCTGTGTGGTAACTTGCTATTGTACACTTGACCATTCTGTGTAATGGTGCATGCTTAAAGTTATTATCTGCTCAGTAGAGAGCCACAGAGTGCTATAGTATCTCCAATGTTTGTTGTTGTTTTTTTTTGTTTGTTTTTTTTATTAAGCATGTTATCTGTTTCCCAATCTACATTACATCAGTGTGTTGTGTTGCCTTGACGCAGTCTGTGACAGACTAGCTTCCCGCCAGCTGTTAGTATGTGTTAATTAATCACAGCCAAGTGTCATAGTGAGACCTCCCATTACTTGGCATGCCATTGATCCAATCCATAGAACTCTTTGAACTGGATCTCTATCCTTCCAGCAACTTCCGTTCAGAATACAACCACTTGAATGTCTCTTTAGTTGCTTGATCGATCCACACTTTGTTTTCCATTGCACGTGGTCTCCTTGGAATCCGCCCGAGGTATTGTTCAGCTCATGTCAGGTCTGCTGTGGCAGCAACTTGACCACAACTTCTCAGCTGTCACACAACTGTTAGTGAAGATGAACTAGCCCTTTTTGTCTCTCTATCCTCACTCCTGCAACCATGCACTATTTCAAATAGAATAGGAAGAAACTTGTATTAGTCAAGACAAAACAAGAAGAGAGACCTTCCATACTTGTATAATTATTTTGACTGCCATGTTCTTGTCACATGTGATACTTTGGCTTTGTATTTATCTTATTCTTTTAGGAATCGTTGCCAAGAATGTGACCATTAAAGGAAAATGGACCAAGAAAGAGGTGTCATTCTATGGTTTAAAGCAGAACTATAGGGCTGAATTGTCAACGGATGCAGATGTGGTGAAGTTAAGAAAAGGATTATTTATCTACATTGACACTTCACCCACTTATTCACTTTACCATGATCTAGTCTGTGAGTTGAAGACAGAGGTGAAGGAACATAAGAAACTGGATGAGAAAATGGATGAGATACTGCGGCAATTACAGTATTTATATGAACAATTACAGACAAAAAAAAGCAGTGAAAATGTTGCAACAACTGCATCATCAGCACCAGCCAATAATGCAATTGATCCAACCGATGCAAGCATCATAAATGAAACGTCTGCATCTCCAATTGATGCAAGCACCGTAAATGAAACGTCTGCATCTCCAATTGATGCAAGCACTGTCGGTATAACGTCTGAATCTCCAACCAATGCAAGCACTGCCGATATAACGTCTGAATCTCCAACCAATGCAAGCATTGCCAGTACAATGTCTGCACCATCAATCCCAGGACAGAATGAGTCATCGTTGAACGATGGCAGTAACTTCATGACGTGGGATGGGGAGTGGCATACCATGTGGCTGCTTGTGGGGTTAGTGGCTGTTCTTGTAGTGGTTGTGTCTGGATACCTGCTCTACAACCACCACACCAAGGTCAGTCAGTGTTGATCTACATAGCTTGGGTACTCTCTGGTAAGCAATGTATGTGTGTGTGTGAATATATATATATATATATATATATATATATATATAGGAAATCAGTTATTTGAACCTGTTGGGACCAGAGCAGTTGGAAATCTGAAATGTTCAGATAACTGAAGTTGCCCCCATGTTGCTCAAGTTAACACAATTATATGATATATTGGGTGTTAAAAATGCTTTTTTTATCAAGGAAATGTGTTGTGGAAGGACAACAGCTTCTCTTGGCTCCTAGTAGTAATGTGGACTGTTGATTTATTAGGTTGAATGGGTAGCTACACTAGCTAAAGTTCTTCCATTACTCACCAAATTATAATCTAGAGCTCCTAGAACACCTAGAAAAACAGCTGCAGTGGGCCTATGGTGGTTAATTGGTTATGTTTGCTCCAATTTAATAATTGCTGCACTATTTTTGTTTCGACATGCTTGCATTGTTATGGGTGTGGTTTCAAGTGGTGTTGGTTAACTGGTATGTTTGGATAACTGCAGTTCGTTAACTGACTTCCTACTGTGTGTGTATATATATATAAGGGAGTACGGTAGTACTCTCTAAGTAGGGATGATCACCAAAAAGATGGCAGCCTCATTGACTAATACAACATGAAAGCTTCACTTTCTTGGCTATGGCTCAAACATAGGCTACAAAACCCACCTGCAGTCCATATAAGTTTCAACACAAACTACAAGATAGTTTCTGTCCTTGAAGAAATCAACTGCTAAAGTAGCAAGCAGAGACTTGTCAAAATCACCAAATGTTTTTCATCTTCTTATAATTATTCTTCAGAGACTTGTCAAAATCACCAAATGTTTTTCATCTTCTTATAATTATTCTTCAGTTCCAGGGCTAGAGCCTAGCTGGCCACAGCAAATCATGCAATAGTTACACTAACAGCTTACTATTTCTTTGGACTAGGTCCACGACCTCTTCATTTGCTCGCCATGCTAGCAAACTACCGAAGTATATCCCAGACTAGTAGCTGCAGTGTTAAGTTGAAACCACCATTTTGACATACCAATTTATCTACATGCACAATTAAAAACCAGTTCATGCACAAGGCTATGAATATCATTAAAAAATTTAAAGGGGGTGGAGTCCCAACTTTCAGATAAAGAAACTCCAAAGTTTGCAATAGCATTGTTATAGCTAGCTAACTACTACTTCTGGTTTTGACAGAGCCTCTCTAAAGCTATACACCAACTGACAGTGAGTCTCTTTACTACTACCACCACCAGAACTACACTTCCAAATCTTGAATGTAAGTCAAATTCTTTAGCTAAATTTGTTACAGCTAGCTAGCTGTTACTTCTTTCTGCTTTTGACAGTGAGCCTCTCTGAAGCTCTACACTGCTGACAGTAAGTAAGTCTCTCTCTCTCTCTCTCTCTCTCTCTCTCTCTCTCTCTCTCTCTCTCTCTCTCTCTCTCTCTCTCTCTCTCTCTCTCTCTCTCTCTCTCTCTCTCTCTCTCTCTCTCTCTCTCTCTCTCTCTCTCTCTCTCTCTCTCTCTCTCTCTCTCTCTCTCTCTCTCTCTCTCTCTCTCTCTCTCTCTCTCTCTCTCTCTCTCTCTCTCTCTCAAGCTTTACACTACCAACAGCAGCATCTACTACCACTACTACTAGAGCCACATAATAATAAAAAATTTTAAAAAGATATCTGACAACGTGCAAAAAAAAAAAAAGGAAACAAGTGGAAGTAAAAAATATTTCTTTGAAATAAAACTGGTAAGTATGGATGACATGTCAGCAAAAAGTGCAGCAACAAGAATTCTGTGACAGTGTGTTACAAAATTCCCTACTTCACCAATTCCACATTCTCATGTAATGTGTAAGATGTGATGCCTAAAGACTGCCACCTCTTCAATTTGCTCGTAGCTAGCTCATGTAAAATAATTACTCTTGAGTTCACAGGAATTTAGCAACACAGACTCACACTATTGTGTAGAATTCTAAGGTCACAGGAATCAGTAAGTAGGGAATTTTGTAACACACTGTCCATTACTTTTCTTGGTGTTAAGTCACAAAACCTTTTCTCATTATTCACCATTTCAAAAACAGGGCATTTGTTGTCAACCCTTTACCGTGAACAGATGGACAGATGTAGAAATACAAGCGTAAAAATAGTTCATCTTCTTTCAAGAAAAGGTTTGGGGGGGGGGGGGGGGGGGGGTTTTCTTTGTTTTTTGGTTATTTACTTAATGACCTACTGTTTTATCAAAAGAATGGTTTAAAAAAATTTTTTTTAAGAGGAAAACTTACCATGAATAAACGGACTGAACAGACACATCATTAGTGGATAAAGTAAACCTTTTCTGTAAAAGTTGGTTTTGTACAGTGAAACACTTTTTTTAAAAAAACCCATTAAAAAAATTTAAAAAAACCAAAAAAAAACAACAAACAAAACCAAAAAACTTTCCTGTAAAAATGGCATTAAACCAGAAATCCATTGATCTTAAACTTCTTTCCTAACCCCCCCCCCAAAAAAAAGATGGCAAATTGCTAATTAGTTTTAAATGTTTTAAGGTCATCTTGTGTCAAAGAAAAAAAGTTGTTTTTTTTTTGTTTGTTTTTTTAAATTTATTTAATGACCTATTTTACCAAAAGAATACCTTAAATTTATATATATTTTTTTAAGAAGAAAACCTAAATAAAGTGAGTACAGTAGAACCTCAGAGTTACAAAGGTCAACTGAGCACCAAATTGGGAAAAAAGTTGGTGAAGTACAAAAAAAGTATACTTGTTTTCATTGGGTTAAGAATACCCTCCACCAGAATTGCAGCTGCTACAATGCTCTAGGCTCCTTTCACTGAGGAAAACAACCAATATGGTGTATAGGAAGGGAGAACAGCTGCAGTAAATACAATTCTGGGTTGTGGGCCTGAGAAAAGTAAGGGGGGGGAGAAATAAAGATGGCAGTACATACAATAAATTTTGAACTTTATGGCTGGAAGAAGTCTTGAAACAGCCAAATAGTAGCAAAATATGTGCAGATAAGCATGTTTGCATTCAGTTATAGCATTTAGGATAAGTGCTCACCAAAATATTGGTTTAGATTACTGTAATTATAATTATTAAGAGGCACATCTTGGGATATCATTATTTCAGAGTTATGAACATTGCAGTTTCCCAAGGGGTTTGTAACTCTGAGGTTCTACTATATATATATTACTACTGTGTACACACACACACACACACACACACACACACACACACACACACACACACACACACACACACACACACACACACACACACACACACACACACACACACAGTTGGGGAAGGTGGGTTGAGGATAATTCCTTATGTCATGTGATTATAAACTCCACTTCTCTGTGCAGGTCACAGGACTGTTGTGTGGTAAGAGCAGTGGCGGTGTGCTGGGGCTAGCCAAGCGCCACAGCCAGGCAGACAGTCGGGGTCGCAAGTACACTCCCCTTCCTACAAGCATGTTGGACACTGTACTGCACCAAGATTAAAACCACTCCATTGCCTGCTGGTGTCTTGGCATTGATGAGTGTGTACTGTCACTGTTGTCTGTACTAAGCACATTCAATTTTCCTACCCAATTTTTTCTGACCTGATCTCCTACCCCAATTTTTTTTCCTGCCCTGCTGTATACATTCACTTGAATACTATTTCTGTAATAATTTAAATTGAAGTTAACACATTGCCTCTACTCAATGCAACATGTACCTCTCACTCTACACTCACATGTGCTATGCACACAATTCTGTTTATGCACATGGAGCAGGTAAAACATATTAAGCTTCCACCATACACCATTTTTCTTTCTTGTACAGAAACGAGTGTCTCCTGCTTGCTGAAAGGTCACTTAATTTCATGAACAGTTAAATTTCCTGATCAAGTTCTGTTCTAATGCTACATCAATTACACAAACGAAAATTTACTTCAGGAATATAACCTATATGTCTGTGAATATATCAAGCAGCACACATAGTGGTGTATATATATATATATATACACACACACACATGACACCAGAAACATCCATACATGTGTAAGCATCCATTACAGTATTACAAAAGAGCACATGAGAACTCTACATAGTTAGAAAGGGGGGGAAGCTAGGAGGGGGGCGGGAGCAGAGAAGGTGGGAACAACTCGGCAACCACATAGTCATCCACTACCTGCCACAACAATTAAAGACAATAATTAAACAAAGAAAAATGATTAAGTAACATCACACTAGGAATGTCAATGATGCACAATTGATTCAATGATGTCCATAATATGTCTACAGTCTCATATTTATCATCTCTTGGAGGCAATCTGATCTGTTCCCCTAGCATCAGTATGAAAATGTACACTGGTGATCCCGACAAATAGCTGTGTCACAGTAAGTTGGTAGAGCGATCAATCTTGTGGATAGTGCTGAGTCAGCAGAACCCTCATTCCCCTGGATATACCTTTGAACTACTCAAATCAGTGACCCCTCAATTAATGTCCACAAATATTGCATAGCAGAAGATTCTGTAGGCACCGCCACCTCTTCACCTGCCTACCATTTGTGATCAAAATGCAGGACACACAATGTGGATAGAATGTATTAGTCATGGCTCCTGATGTATCACTCAAGGCTCTTAGCACCACCCCTCCTCCCTAGACAACAAATTTATTTAAAAATCATGTAGATATGTCTATCTGTTTGTTTGTTCGTAATATATCTCCCAGATGCCTGGACCAATCGTCCTGAAATTTTCAGGGGGTTGCTCACATGACCACTGGCCTGGTTTGGGGAGAATGTGGTTAGGGCCACGGCGAAATTCCATTAAATAAACTTTCCTATTCCTGAATGACCACAGAACTATAATGTGTATTATGACTCCATTCAAATTTAAAAGGACATTTATACAGGAAGTTGTCTTTACAAACCACACTAATCTGATCTCACAAAGAGTGGACACTAATAACTAGAGATGCATCATAATATTCCTTTTGAAATGGGGCAATGCCTCACATCCCATCCCCCCCCCCCCCCCCCCCCCCCCCATGCCCCCATGTATGCATCAAAACACAGGTGGCTTCAAAAGGACACTAATTACTAGAGATGCATTCATAATATTTACTTAGAAATGTCCCACAAACACCCAGCATAGAAGACCCAGCTGACATCAGCACATCCTAGGAAGGAACCCGACTGATGTTCACTGGCTGAATTAGCCATAAAGGTTACGTGAGTTTGAGTACAGTGATTTCTTTTTGTGGGAGGTAGAGTCCACTTCAGGGTTCACATGCCAGAAAGAAAATCTCCCTGAACATCATGCCATACAGTCCTGAGTGTGCAGGGATTGTCCGGGTTTTTTTAAGTCTTAAATTATTTATGATTCTTGAAACCAAAACTAGTGAGCCCCCAAACAAAATCAGCACCAAACCAACCTTGAAGTTAGCACCCCCATAAAAATCAAAGACAAGTTAGCTTTGCAACTGGAATGAATTCAATAAGGTAGTTTTTGGTGACAATGCAAGTGATTTCCACCTGTTCAATTTCACATAAATCTTTTGGGGTAAAAAACAACACCAAATTATTGTAATGCATGACATTTAGTGTACCATGCAGGATAACTGGCAGGTGTTAGACATGACGATTGTATACTAATCACACAGGATATCTCACACCGTGTGGACCATTTTGACAAGGTGGGTGCATTCCTGCTGAATGAGCAATTTGAACACATGACCAAACAGGGAAATGACATATTTTGAGAAAATTTCTTTTACCACTCTGAGTAGATCTTCTGTTGGCTGAGGTACAGTGTAGGTAAACCCTGATGCCTCTATCTTGGAGCCATCCACATGTAAGTGCTTGTTGTAGAGGAGCTCACGGTCCAAATAAGGAGATAACGGCGTGTTTGAGATGCCATCTCTGGCGCATGCATCCGACCACGGGGTCAAGTGCTTCTCATTAGACTCCTCTGTGACACTGGCCATGTTAAGCTGTCACGATACCGTCAACATACAGACAATATGAACTTAATGATTAAAGAGCAACACAAACCACTTTATCAAAATTTTAAACCACAAACATTTTATTTATTGCAATGTTGAACCACAAACCACTTCAACAAAATGCTAAACCACAAGCAACATCAATGCAAGCTTGAAACTCCACTTGCAGTTCAACCTCAAACAGCTGAACAGCCAATTATTTCATCTGAGCAACAAGTTCTTTGGTCAAAACTTAGTTACACAAAAAGTTATGATTAGTTGAGAGATTACATGTCCCTGGCTTTATGTTTAATGAAAATATTGTATGTCAAAATGCGTCTATTTCCCCTCAGAATATCATTGATTGTGCCAATATTTAGCATGATAGGCTCAGCCTTATTGCAGACATGATGACTTCTCAAGACAACCAGGTACACCACATGCACCCACGAGGTGATGTGTTCAACAAGTCCTACTCATGGACTTTAATGGACTGCAACAACATCAATGACAGGTAGCCAAAAGCAATCACTTATCCCCAGCAGGCACTAACTTCCTCAGAGCATTAGCCAATACTACAAGTTGTAAGTAAGCACCACAGGAGTGCCCATTATAGTGTGAAGAAGTGATAACAAATGCCCACAGTTGGTTGAAAAAAGCTCAGGTGTTGTGCAGATATAAACACTCACTTGGTGTGCTGATGGGCAAATAAGGAATGCTTTTTAATAGTTCCTTCTTGTGGTGTCAAGTGTCTACTACTTGTTATGTGTGCATGCACTAAGTACATTTCTATGGGGGGAGATAAATATATTTTATATTTGTAATTACACTTAATATATGCACAGTATTACTACTACTACTATTACTACTTCTATTACTACTACTACCTATATCTACATGTAGTTTTATGATCATCATCATTATTTAATATATATAACATCCCTCTGTTAACCGCATCACTTTAAGTGGCTATGATGATTAGCTGGATCATAAATTTGCCCCAATTGAGGTTAAAGTGCTCTCACTGCTACCACAAGAGCCTGTGCAGCAGCTGTCGAGCTATGAGCTTGGGATCCATGCACCAAGCTAAACAATCTCGCTAGCCACACCCTTTACCTGAACATGATAATGCACAATACTCTACTGTACACTAGCAAAGAAAGTGCGCCCTGCTCATAATATACTGAACTGCTATCAAATATGGATCTCTGTATACTACTTTAATCTAAGCCTACCATGTAGCCTGGCTTTACCCAGACATGTCCTCCTTTCTGGTCATTATATTTCAGTCCGGCTGGATTTGTGAAATATCTGAAAATGTCCAGGATTTTAGTCTTCTTTTGCTAGAAACCCCCCCCCCCCCCCCCCCCCCACTAGTATAGCTTAGTAACACCTGCCCAGTGAAGTGATCTGGAAAAGCAGAAAGAGAAAGAGAGGTTCAAATATTCTCTATCCATGCCACGCCCACTACTTGTGGTTGGTGATGGGGGACTTGTGATTTAAAGAAAACATTTCTGAAGTGTATTTTTTTGAAAAGCAGTAGCAATGCAACTACTAATGCAATGGAGTGAGTTTCTTCATCTCCACCCAGTGAAGCAGCATCAGAATTACCAATGAATATCTTGCACATCATCAAGTTGATTAAAGATAATTTATAAATGAGTGAAGGTGGGATCTTTTCAATACCAAATTATTGATTTTCTTGCGTTAAATTGATGATAGGAACATTGCATTGTTTTACTCTAGTCAGAGATAGAGCTGTTTCCCTGTAATAGTGAATGGAAATAAGGGACCTGTGACTTTATATATATTTTTAATTTCTTTTTTTCCCTCATTACATTTTACTAGTCACACACTAAGTTGACTAGTAAATGACATATACACGCCCCCCCCCCCCCCCCTCCAAGTGTTACTTTTAAATCTGCAAATATGTTAGCCATACTTAATAAAAAGTTGCTCCTATTAAAAGTAAAAAAAGTAAAATGTAAAAAAAAAAAAAGTGCAGTGATCTATTCAGCCTCTTCTCCCGCTTGGTTATGCATTTTTGACCCTACTCAGGTCTCACTATATTGATATGTGGATCGGAGGGATATCTGGATCTAAATGCTCATTCTCAAAATAATCGAGTAATAGTCTTTCTCTGAATTGATCTTTTGAAATATACAAAGCACAAGTATACTCAATTACTCTATGTAATGCACACCTTGGCAAGGTTGGACATCACAGAGCCAAAGTAGCCACTCTCTATCTGGAATATTGTTGACACCAGCTTCGTGATCAGTCCCTGGGCTGAAAAACAGATGGACAAACAGATGGAAGGACAAACAGATGGAAGGACAAACAGATGGAAGGACAAACAGATGGAAGGACAAACAGACAGACAAACAGACGGACGAACAGACAGTGAAGCAGAGTGTCAGACAAAAACAAGGTAGAAAATAATTTAAATTACAAATATTAAAGCAAAAAGGCTAACCTACAATGGTTCTGAGTTGGCATGCAATTAATAGTGCTGGTTAACAGAACAAATGATATGGATGTTTGATTATCAGAGATTAGTCCTAACTTGACACTATCAACCACACAGTACAATAGGTTCATTAAATTTATCCACTACTGTGATAGACCAGTTGACAAACGAAGGGGTTTCCATATTAGTACAGGTCAATGTTTGTATGTATGCCACAATGGTAGAGGTCAGAGTAGGTGTGTATAATACTCTGGTACAGGTCAAAGTCCATGAATGCATACTAAATGCCACTGGTAATGAGATCTTGTAAAAGTGGAGCTGATTTCTGCAGGATTGATGTAATGTAGGAGGGTTTGTGTGCATGCAGCAGGTGTCACCATGGCATTATTGTGGGTGTGGCTAAGTCAAAACAAAGAATTATAGTTACATTGCATATCTCTTGTTAAGTTAAAATAGAAAAATTAAGAGACGTAGGTGATATCATCTCCCATAGCAATGCTCACTCGTGTTTGCCTTGTCCGCAAGGTTGTAGACGGCTCCAGGTGGCTCAGTGAGGCGAGCCACGTGCCAGGCTGCCATGGCAACATCAGTCACATGCACGGTGTTCATGAGCAGATCTTTGGTCCACAGCAGCTTCATGGTCTCTCCCAACTGATAATAGCACGCTGCTATCACGAGGCGGGGAGCTGTGGAACCATGGGAACATGAGGAGCGTACACACACGCCATGTACAGTACACATGAATACATGTAGTATGTTTCTATATCATGTTTCTATTGATCTGTAAGTTAATAAATTATGAAATAAATGTTATAAAATTAAACAGCTGGTTAGAATTAGTGTGGAATGCAAACACCTGCACATTCACTGCACGACCTGCCCTGTTGCAAGGAAGCACAACTGCTGCCAAACTCAAACGTTTCATAACTCTGAACTTGATTTCTATTAAGCTGTAAAGGATTGTGTCAAGTGATGTTATCTTGCACTTTAATATTGACAGGATTATTATTGTGTCAATTATGGAACCACCTTAGTGCTTCAAGTTACAGTATACAGCATGTGCTATTATTACCACAGACGTTCACTTACTGAGGCCTCCTCTGTCCCCTAGTCCATAGATGATAGCCGGACGCAAGATTGCATAGTTGAGGCTTCAAATGCACGCACGCACGCACACACACACACACACACACACACACACACACACAACAGAAAGAAAGAGATATTTATCACAATGATTTGTAAAGTGTAGCCATAAGATGTTTCCAATACAGCTAGTACACCAACTTGGATATAACCAAGATTGTGTGTGTAACCTCACACACAACATATGAACACTTGTACCTAAGGAGCATGGGAAACTTCTGTACTGGCACATGCACGCACATACCCATCAATAGCCTTCAACTCCTGCTCAGCCTTGAGGTGATACTTTGCTATCAATGTCCATGGATCAACCTTGCTCTCCTCGTTACTCAAACCCTAATCGAGTAACACGGATAAGACAGACAACATAATTGATATTAAAAAATTCAACAAAAAAAAAAAAGAGAGAAAAAGATGAAACATGTGTTGCTATGGTAGCTATCCCACCAACATCCATTGCCTACCAAAATAGCTGACTGTGCATACCACCTATCTAGGGAATGTCATGCCCACTATTTTGGGCAAGACCACTTGTGGCCATGGAGGACTTAATCTTCAGCTACAAATTTGAACCAGGAGGGAATAGTTTACACATGTATAATGAAATAAACTCTTGCTCAAACTCCAAATGGTTACAGCAAAACAACAACAACAAAAAACAAACACACCCACACACCCACCCACACACCCACCCACACACCCACCCACCCAACCAACCAACCCCCCTTCCCCCAACTGCTTCTTTAGCTAAACTAAGTTGAATTTGACCTGGAAAAGAAATGAAGTTCATAGAAGCCAAATGATTCATTAGAGTTATAGATAGGAGGCCAGCCATTAGGGCTGTAGATAGGAGGGCAGCCATTAGGGCTGTGGATAAGATGACCTAAGAATAGAGTAGTAAACCATGCTGAAGATTATGGAGTGGTGATGCCTTGTGGTTGATGACTCACTCCATTCAAAAGTAAAGAGGGAGAAGTGCAGGGAAACCACAGTGTAGAGGAAACACATCAAGAACAAGCATTATGTCACAGGCAGCTGCAAATTAGTAGCCTTTTTTAAAATGATAATTAATTGATATGCAGCACTGTAATGGGCTTTTCTCTGCTTCCCCAGACATCAATGTTTTCCTGAATGTAGCCACAACATTAACACATGCCCTCCTCCATGACAGGAATTCCACATCTGGGCACACAAAAGATTTGATGAAGAATATGATCAAAAACAATGTCCTTTTCCTACAAATACAGGCAGCTTGTGTATATTTAAATTATTCAATAGTACAGCATGCTGACTGACTTAAAAGCTTTAATGTCTCATAAGTTAGTTGCCTTTGTCTTGGCCCTGTCATGTGAGACTGTCACTGGAGCTCTACTGGAGACTTCTTCAAGCTATTTTCACACAGAGAAGCTAGCAAACACAAAGTACACACTTTGCAACACCATAGAATACCAGATGCCCTGGCCCAGAGCTATACTCGACACAGGCAATTAGTAGGCTTTCATGCATACTCCTCCAAACGTGAGCTACTGAGTTATGACTGTGATGTTCTCTGTACTCAATGAACTGTGTCAATTATACTTCAAATCTAATATCTCTCTGTTATACTGGAATACTATTGCATGTATACATGTTTCTCAAAAGGCCTTGTAAGTGGCCATGCATGAGCCAGGTGATAACATTTGCTTAGAACTGCGTAAATGAATCATCTTAGGTATGGGAATCTTCTGATGAATATTAAATAGATTCAAAAGGATATATGATCAACATTATTTATCTAAGATCTGGAGAGAAAGATAAAAACAAAAAAAGAGTAATTGAAGAGTGGCAAGCAGGTGTGGCAAGCAGGTGTGGCAAGCAGGTGTGGCAAGCAGGTGTGGCAAGCAGGTGTGGCAAGCAGGTGTGGCAAGCAGGTGTGGCAAGCAGGTATGATAAGCAGGTGTGGTAAGCACAGGTGTGACAAGCTCAATAACAAAGATTAGCTTTGGTCACAATGGGTGCCAGAGAGAATAGGACTTCTTGGATAGCAATAATGTCATGTTGATGATCTTCTTCATTAAAAAAATTGGAACATGAATTGATAATGTTTCCATAAAATGATGTTTTTAAAAGATAAAATTAAATAAAATAATGAGGCTTCAAAATAATTCAATATAATGTCTTCAAGACTAGGAATTCTGAACTGAAGTGGTGAGGTTCATGACAGACACAGCAGGCCACGTATTTCTGCCAAAAATGGACCTAACATACTGTCATCATACCTCAGTGTGACAATCACAATTTTCTGAGGTTTCGTCGAACAATGCAGGCTGCCTTGTCCATCACTCATCTCCTTACCCAACACTCTCTTCCCTCCCCCTCCCCCGCCAACAAACTTAGACAGCACCTCTCAACAGTCTCCCACACAAACCCTCCCCTCCCCTCTCACCTTGCTGCTGTCATAGATCTGTGCAGTGGAGAAGTGTATAAACTTTTTGACATTAGCTCTAGCAGCTTCTCTGGCGCAGTTTACAGCCACAGTCAACACCCTCTCCTGATACACCTGCAACCACACCCACAACACACAATCCATGCTGATACATTGAGAGTCAACATTAGATACACAGGCACACATAATCCATGCTGATACATTGAGAGTTAACACTAGATACACAAGCATACACAGACACAGACAAACCTAACGGGGGAGGGGGGGGGGGGGGGGGAAGTGTTGGAACACTCCTGGCATTACAGTAAATTTCCCGGTAATCTAGCCTGCACATCCCCTGGACTAATGACATGCTTGACAGTCACCTCATCTGATTGGCTGTACTTGGTCTCTGCCGCCAGGTTGAAGACATAGTCAAAACCAGCCTCTCCCTCTCCACATTGGAACACTTTCTCTGCACTGATAGGGTTAGCAAGGTTTGCTTGCTTGAAATCAACCTGATCAAACACCTCCTGGATATATGAAGACACAAAGACACACACAAACACACATGTAAGCATCCAAGCTTAAGGACTAATAGGAATTGCATATAGGAATGAATGGACAAGGTTGATATGATTGATGCAGAAGAGAAGGGATGTAAGTGATATGTTCTCTGTTCTTAGATTTAGTGGTCCCTTGCCAATGCAGTATGAGCAGCAGTGTGGTATATGCAAACAGCTGAGTGTCACCCTATGACCACCCACCCATCCACACAGTTGTCTGCTCCGTCCCTTATGAATGTGGTCATATTTAGTGTGTATGTGTGTGTGTGTGTGTGTGTGTGTGTGTGTGTGTGTGTGTGTGTGTGTGTGTGTGTGTGTGTGTGTGTGTGTGTGTGTGTGAGCACTTGACACAACCTTGTCAGAGTTAAAGGGATTTAACAAATTCAGTGCTTTCCACCTCACGAGGACCTAGGAAAAGGCCACACCTTTATGACAGACATTAGTACAAATAGCACTCTTCCCTCATATCACACACTTGCAGAATACAAGTTCACTGGGGTAGTGGGTATCTGTGGCAAGGCTACACAGCTATGTCACACACACACACATGGAACAAGTGTGCACTAAAGGAGCAACACTTGATCATCACATATAAATACCATAAAGTATTTTGCAAGTTGTGGAATATAAATACTACAAGTTTTCCCCCTGGTAGTTTGCTCTCAGGTGGATTAAAGGTTCTTTATGAATTAGCCATCACTTGACTTCATGTTAACTATGGGGGAGGAAATGCACATTGTTGTGGTTAAAGATGGAAAAGGTTAGTCATGAAAAACTTGGAAGCATCTCAACAAGATCCTTGACTTCATCAGGTGCTAGACTGGTTAACTGGACAAGGATATCATGAGGGATCAGGTTGTTGATTTATGTATACCTTCATTGGCCATTGCTTATATAGCTGGAGATCACATAAAAACTGACTAGTTAACCTCTGCAGCATTCACTTTATCAGCACAAATTAATCGCTGGCATCACAACAACAATGACCAGGCAATACTAATGTTAGGTGTAGACTTTCTATCAGCTTTTAATGACCTATTGCAAAATCTGTCTCTGCTCAACATTTTCTATTTTCATTTTTTTTTTTTTTTTTTTTTTTTTTTTTTTTTTTTTTTTTTTTTGCTTTGAAGAACTCTTGAAGTCATGCTTAGCACATTTTCTTATTATGGTCTAAATGGGTCTCTCCCAAATGAATCAAGTTTATGCCTAACTGTACACTAACATATTATGCCCTTTATTTTCTAGGCTTCTCCACAGTAATTGGTTAGTCATGTTGACAAATATTTATAGGAATCTCTGATTTTTAACAAGTATTGTAAATGTCTACCATTTCATCTATAATAAAGGGCACTATTTGGATACCTGTTGTTGGCCAAATGTATTGGCTTGTTTGTCGGGAGGACTGTACCATGCAGTAGCATTGGAGCCAAACACTTTGTCTTGCTAAGTGCCAAGAGGAAAAATGCAGGGTGGGTAGATCAGACCTGTATATAATAGGTGACAAGAAAGGGCTGCTGGTCCAAGTCAAAGTGTGGGTCAATTCTAACTTAAATTTCCAAAAGGAGTACAAACAAAAGCTTTCACTTTGCTCAGATATTGTCCCTGTGAGATTCTATTAGCAAACAATGGTTATGTAGAATGAAACCACACTATTTGTGGATCAAAGGTTATTTTTCATGACTGTTCAAACAAATTTGCACCTATTTTGATTTCAATCATATCAACAGATCTGTTAAATCAACTATATTTAGAAAGAATAACCCTCCTGTCCCACATTTAGTGACTGGTGCAGGGCATAAAGGTCAAGGTTGAATTGCCCAACAAGTAATCTACAAAAATTAACTAGACACCATTAAAGGATGGAATCCTGCAAGACGATTTGTGCCTTCCTAATCCCTTTTTTCCTGTTGTAAAGGTTTATTCACTTCAGTTTTACTGACCTCATTCAAGGTATTTCGGATTGACTGAGTGCTTTACATAGCATGGTTTGTAGGGTAAGTGTACCATTCAAACAATTGTAAAAATTCAAAGGTAGATTATAACCAAAAAATTCAGCAATTTAAAATTATATTTAAAAGCCATCTCCCACCCCCACCCCCCCCCCCCCCCCCCCAGGTACTCACACAAAATTTTATCCTAATTGGCCCAACTGATTCTCTCAATCAATGTGGTTATATTAGAGAGTGGACAGACGGCCACAAAGGGAAGGGGAAAAAAACAACAAAAACAAAACAAAACAAACACGCTTTCACAAACAGAAGCTATGGGGGAAGATGAAAATGAGTGACTTATAAAGAAGGGGAAAAGCAGACAACACCTGCTGCCCCCACGCAGTCACCTATCCAAGTACCTAGCAGACCCAACTTCGCCTAATGTCAGTATGAAATTGTAGTCGAAATTAAATTCGTCTGGAGAGAAAGAAATGATGATACACACACAAGGTTAAAAACAAAACTAGCAATTTGCTACAGGGCTTGTAACTATTAAAGATATAGCCTAAAAAGAAATTAATCAATATAAAATTAAAAAGCAACCCCCATAGACAGTAGCCTTCCCCCCCCCCCCCCCCCCCACCCAATACAAGCAGTTTGGTTTTGGTTTATACAGAGTGCAGGTGGGAGACAATTTCCATAGTAGGTATTGTTGCACATGACTGATATGGTAATTGCATTCACCTTGGCCAATTTTGGCTTTGGTGTTCCTCAAACATTCTCTGGTTAGCTTCAATTCCAAACAGAGCTGCAGATAAGGGATCAGTTTGTGGTGGATGGAGGTCAACTTGTGTCTAGCAATTATCCAACTATGCTGACATTGCTTTTGGAATAATTGGTGCAGTATAGCATAATTGGGATAATGGATGAATATTTTAGAATAGGTGAATATTTTAGAATAGGTGAATATTTTAGAATAGGTGAATAATTTAGAATAACAGGTGAATATTTTAGAATAATAGATGAATAATTTAGAATAATAGGTGAAAATTTTAGAATAATAGGTGAAAATTTTAGAATAATAGGTGAATATTTTAGAATAATAGGTGAATATTCTGGAATACTAGGCATTTATTATGTTAAATTGTATATACTTATATAATAATGAAATGAATTTATTTCTATGTTGACAATGATGTTGGGAATGATGTCTGAAAATTAGAATAATAGGATTTTTTTTAGAATAATAGGCAATTTTTTTTAGAATAATAGGTAGAACTTATTAGAATTATAGACTAGAATAACAGGGGAAATTTTTAGCATATTTAGGCAATTGCTACTTGCGTCCCATGAAAAAATAAAGTAGTCAAGCTTCAAGTACAACAGCAGTGACCTTTGGTCTGTACACTCCCTTCGATAATATGTTAGTAATGTTAGTACGTGAATATGATATGAACATGTGTGTGTGTGTGTGTGTGTGTGTGTGTGTGTGTGTGTGTGTGTGTGTGTGTGTGTGTGTGTGTGTGTGTGTGTGTGTGTGTGTGTGCGATTTTTCGACACGTTGGACTCTTTCAATATCACTTCAAATAACAGCAGGCCATCCATAATAGGAGCCATCCACAATGGGGTCATCCAGGGGCAAGCTGAGTGGGTAAGTGTGAAGGAGGCATTCAAGGCTTAATACACAATCATGCAAGTGTTCCTGAAAATATTTTAAAATATTTTAAAATGGAGTTAAAATGGAGCTAAAATGGAGTTAAAATGGAGCTAAAATGGAGTTAAAATGGAGTTAAAATGGAGTTAAAATGGAGTTAAAATGGAGTTAAAATGGAGTTTGGGAGGGAGGTAGAGTGAAAAGAGAGATATTTTTTTTTTTTTTTTTTTTTTTTTTAAATCAGAATGAAAGCTCTATTAGTTGCTCTGCTGACCTCCCCCCTTACCGGCCATTATTCCATAGCCTGCAGTGTGCTGAGGCAGAAGCACCCACTGGAATTAGCCAATTTGGGCTAGTGGTTGACAGGACTTGTTCTAATTAATTTACAGGACATGCCAAGACCATCCATCACAACTTGGCATTACAGCAGAGTACACAGCACAAGGAAGAGTCAACAGGCATTCACTGCCTGGAGCACAGGTCCATATGGAGCCTGTGTATCTGGCTATCACTAGGCAATGTGACGTCCATAATACCACAAGAAATAGTTGTTGTGTGCTGGACTCCTAGAAGTGTATGTGTGTGGGTTGGGAAATGTAACAACATTTCTCTCATCTATAGGAACAAATTTGGGTAAGTTTATATTAAGGATGGACAGTGAAGGTCACAAATTGTATGTGTGGCAAACAATCAATGCACATCTTCATAATGCATTCATGCTAATCAAAATAGATTTACTGTTGGCTGGTGTGAGACATTCTGTGAACTCATCAAGAGGAAGTTAATCTCAATGTGTGACATTGTCCAATCGTGCGATTCCTAGAAAATCTCTTCTACCCTGAGAGAGGATGATAATAAAAATAGTTCCTGGACTGTTCCACGGAAGAAAAAAAAGAAAAATAAGCCTAGTCAAAAGAGAGCAGAAACTATCCCATCACAGAGAGCCGATCTACTTATAAATTTCAAAAAAAAAAGTCCATATGGTCTTCTAAAGAATGAGGACAGAAACCTTATTAACAATTGAAACAAAATAAATGACTTCCCAGCTAATTATCTAACAATAAGCTATATGACCAGTACCACCTCATACCAGTGCCATGTCAATCTGGACTACACCGTCTCGAACTATAACCTCTAAGGGAGCACATTGGGAACACAGAAATACTGGTGTGGAACTGACATGCATTCAAACTCAGCAAATCACACCTGACTGGAATAGCAGACAGGAACATGCATGGAGAATGCAACAAGGTGATGAACAGTGGAGAACTTGCAGTATCACTGTGGATCATGTGCTTGCATCCTGAAGGAGACATGAGTTGCTATGGTCACATATAACTATACCAATTCTACACTAAAATCAATAACCATATCAATTTTACACTATATAAATTACACAACTGTGCTCTAAAAACCTGGTGTACACATGTTGTTCTTATTTAGACAACAAACTTGATAAAGTCCCTTCTTCCTGGTGAGTTAAATGAAATGAAAACAATCTCTTTACATGTTGTGATATTTGTTGTAAAACTTAACCTGGGAATGTGTTGTTGTTATTTCCTCTGTCTTTTTCCTCTTTGCTAGACACACTGTATACTTGTTCTTCCCTCCGCTGGGGGTATGCTGTGTTGCTCTCACTTTTGGTGGATGGACAACCACAACACAGCACGTAATAATTTGTTATTGGATCCCACTTGATTGAAACATGTTTAGCTTGGGTTGGAGTAAGTTTACATAAAAGTTTTTGGGGTTTTTAAATAGCACAACTTTTGACATTTCATCCTACAAAATGACATCACAAGATGAATATTACACACACTGCAAAAGAATCACAAATTGGCTTACCTTTTGCTTCTCATTGAGCCACCCAGTAGCTGGGGGTGTTTTGTCTACCACTCGAATATAACTTGTAAGGTTTCGATCCACCAGCTGACTGGTTATGTGTCGACCAACAAATCCAACTCCTTCACATTACAACAATACATTTCAATATTAATCAGAGCTATTACAAAAATGAACTACCACATAGGATATTGACATATTGTCTACTTATCTAGACACACAATCATTAGCTCTATATATCATATTGTTACAGAAGTGAGTGTATTGATACTTAGAACAATGGAAATGCTGCTAATTTAAACTGCTGAGTCTTCCACAAGTTCTTAGATGACTTGCTCGGGAATATCCAACCCAAATAACTCATCGCGGTAACCAGTGGCCTCCCGCTTAGCTCATATTCATAGCTCTTATTCTGTACCGTCCAGCATAAAGCTAGCAGCTATATTACTAGCCATACAAATTCGCACCTCCAAGTATTAGAACTCGGGGTTTCTCAGCAGATTCTGACATCTTTCCGTACTTTCTCAGTTTGACCTCAAACCTCTACAGCCGATTTCTTCAGCTTTGCTACGATGGCTGGCTCCACCACTTAACCCTTTATGGCACCTCGTCGTCTAATTGCAACCTCAGATTATCCACTGAACACCCGCTAGGTTGTAGCATCCAGTTGATGAATCCGTACTTTCTGGTTTGGGGTCTTTAAATGGAAATAGACTCCAGAAAATGATGGAGTGTCACTAAATATGGATTCCACACAGGAATTATGATATTGTAAATCAACAGGTACCTAACCCGTTGTGAAAAAAGGAAAACAAAACAAGGTATGTCGGCATTCTTTCTTGTTTATTCTGTTTCAGCAGGGAAGTTTCACTGTTCAGAATACCACAAGGTTATGTCTCCAATTTACATTCATTTATTTTTGATCTCTTTTTTTTTTCTTCTTTCGCTTGGTAGCTACATTAATAAAAAGAATTGATTAATTTTTTGTTATGTTGAAAGATTTAATACCATGAACCAAAATTAAAATTATTTGTTGTTCTGTCAGGCTGTCTGGCCAAAGAGCATACCGTTCTTCCACTAATCCATAAAATTTAAAATTTCACCACAAGTTGATATCAAGAATTCACTGTTTGCACAGGTTCACTTGCACATTATGCCTTGTCAATCTCACTTTTGTAAAGTGCTGAACTAGGTTTGTTATTTACCTGAATTTTGCTTACATGCACCCTATATTCCCAATCACTAAATGAGGAAGGGAAATTTGTGACTATATATATTTATTGATTATTGACAGCACAAATTAACAAAGGGTAATAAATAGCTATGTACATTAAAACGAAGTTATAGCTTCCTAGTAGTCATTTCTCTGACATCTGAAAGTTCAGAATGTTAACCCAGTTGGCTTCCTATAGTGGCTGTCTGCAGATTTAGAATTACTTGGTCTTTATGTGCCAATTTTCATTACCTGGTGTGTCATTGATCTTGCTACTATGTAGATTACAATCTGTATCAGAAGCTAATCTTGGCCTATGTTCAGTTTCTACCTTTATAACATGCTGAATAATCTCTCAGGATCTACATTAGAATGTGGGGAAAACCACGACAACTTACTAATTTGTCAAGAAGCCAAATTAATATTTATAATGATCTGCAACTGATTTAATTTCATCCGTACAAGCCCAAAAATGATTTAACTGTAGCTAGAGCCATTGGACCAAACAATGGTAGCTGAGCAGCACTACAAGCTTTAAAATCTATGTATTCCAAGCTTATAGAATCAGAGGTCAAGACGTCAAGTTCATGCTCACCTATAGGCTATGGCGGGCGAATCAGTTAGCAAAGAGTGACAGAAGTAGAGGGCAAGTGAAGTATGTTTCTAGAATCAAGGACTAGTAATTCCTATAGCATATTATCCTGAAAGGAAAACTTGTTGAACAATTTTGCAACCCTGGTCTCATAAAATAATTTATAGCAGCATAGCATCAACATTCAAGTGTAACACTAACCATATCACATTCTACAGCTGGTTTTGATCACAGTGGCTAAATAAGTGGATGTCCAAGATCTGAGTTGCTTGCTTGACTTCTTTTTTTTTTCTTGTTCAACTTCAGTTATATTATTGGTTGTTTACAACACACTTAGGTCAATGAAATTTCACACATTATATTCTCATGGTAGTTCTAGAACATCAGATAGATTTCATTGATGCAGATTCTATTTCAGAAATGCTAACAAAATTTGTTAAGGCTTCATGGCAAACAAAGCAAAGTGATGCAAAAGCTTAATCTCATGTCATTTTGATGCTTCGTTGCCTTCTGTCATCTATCACTGCTCTTAGTAATAGCTGCCCCTTTTATCAAAATCAGACCAAAGAGCTGGCCACTAATCTAAGACATTTTAAGGACTATCTTAAACTAAAACTTTTAGTTAATTACCTAAATTGATTATATATATATAAAGTTAGTGTATCTGTTCGGCGCAATTCAATACCCCTAGATTTGGTCAAAATTGAACCAAATTTGGTATGGATATTCAGAGTGTTCGGCATGAAGTTATTCATCAGACACATTTTTGGAAAGTGGCTCCCCTTGTGAGGAAAAAAGAAATAAATTGTCCATACAAAAAATAACCTGAAAAACTTTGGTGTGGTGGTCAAAGTAGTGATCTTCCTAGCTAAAAGTCCCAGGTTCGATTTCCTGGGCCTCTATTTTTTTTCGAAGTTTTTTCCCCCTATTTTTTACATCTGTTTCCAAACGTTTTCTTGGGTCCACACTAGTATAGTGCTGAACCCGCTCCACATCACCTGGGTGGGCTGACTAATTGGCCGGGTGGATTAATTGGTTTTCCTCTACTCTATAGAAACGAGGTATTTTATTTTCTGGTGCGCTACTTTGCTCTGTCTTTTCCCTCCACAATGTTATTGTGCAAATGAAGGAAAAAGAGGAGGGGGGAGCTGTTAGTAGCTAAACTCCTAATAGCGCATATCAACAATAAGGCCACAGGTATGTTCAATAAATCTGAGCTGCTTGAAGCCTACCCTTCTGAAGGTTTCAAGTGAAATGGAGTGGAACCATTGGATGAAACCAAGTGTAGTGTGGATGTGCATTGAACCCATTCCGGACATGGTGAAACTGGTTTTATTATTCAGTGTGGACCAGGGCTTTACTTTACACTTGACTCAGATTTAAAGTACTGTATTTGTGTGTATGGCTGCTACTACTGGGACAAGCTCAATTTCAAATCTACAGAGTCAAGATAGGTAGGGAGAGAGAAAATCACGTCTTCAGGCTGTGGTTTGCTTATTAATTTTGAAATTATTAATTTTGGGCTCAGAAGGAATTATAATTGAGGTGGCATCTGCTTCTTTTTGGCTTTCAATTCACCATCTTTCTCATGTGACTTCAACTGGATGCGCTACTGAAGCTGTGATCCCTGACTAACAGTGAAATATTTCTCACAATAGTAGCAGATCTCATCCCTCAGAAACTTAAAGAGGCTATCCTATCTTCATTGTTAATTCTCTGAGCCACTTTACCTTTGTACCAGAAGCAGCCATTTTTCAGCAGAGAAAAAAGGAAAAGGAAATGTCAACACAGCATAAGCAACTCCAAAACATCATTACATGGAGTTGAACTCTAGGGTTTGCCAATGCTTCTTGAAAAGAAAATCAAGAAATTCAGCTGCACCCTGACAAAAAAAAGTTTTTGAGTTGGGTATCTAATTTTGTCATTTGGAATTGATTGGTTTTTGTCTAAAAATAGTAGTTCTATGTATGCAGACAGGCATAACCAGAAAATGGGTAACAACTTGTCTAGCAGACTGCCCCAGTAGCTCACCATATTGCAAAATATATATTGACCACTCACTGATCATTGCTCTGATCACACAAAACTGATGGTAAAGGTCAGGGATTAGCATGCTCTTCAAGCAGACTACAGCTATTTATGCAATAGCTGTAGTCTTGGTTTGTCCATATGCAAACAATTCAGCGATCTTGCTGTTGGGGAAATCTGATGAACACAATGCCTCTCTAATGCTAATTTAAAAACTCATCCAACTAGTATAAGATTATTGTTTTGTTGTAAAAAAAAAACTAAAATGTCTTAAGTACCAAAAGAAGACAAATTTGCGCAAGTCTTGCAATTCGAACAGAAAGTTTCTCATGACTAGGGATGGGAATTCTAGGTGATAAAAAGTCATTCTATATTTTTATTTTTGTGAAAAAATGTGCCAAAATATGTAGTATTTTAGGTTAAATTTTTCCAAATATTTGATTGTAGGTGATGAAGTTTGGCCTCATTGTTACTGGAAGGGAAGGTTACTACTAAAGAATTTCAGTGGTCATATATTTTGTAGCACTGTTCACGTATATAATTTACTCAAGATTATTATAGAAGCAGTTCAAGAGATCAAAGATGTTCATACATATATTAAACTAATATTAACAAAGTTGCAATCAATATGATGCCAAGAGTGCATCTTTCAAACAAAACTTTCATAAGAAACAAAAACAGTACAGGTTTTATAGCTCAATAAAAAAAAAATATGGTAAAGTATTGCTGCTCTAAGCAACGCACAGGTGCCTAGAAACTGACAAAAATATCAAGAAAAGTTAGAAATAAGTTGCTTTTTGCCAAAATGCAGGGGAGAAATTTTTTTGCCAAAAAAAAAAAGCCTTTTATGTGAAAAAGATGTTATAGGTTTTACCCAGAATTCCTATCTTTATTCATGACTCTGAGTTAACCAAACATAACTATGTCTCAAACTCCCTCTTCCATTTGCACATTCCTTTACATGAACTTGCACATGCTGGTAGAGCAGTACCACAACCTGTGGTTACAGGGATAGGCCAAGGTGGAGCCAGGTTTGCCACTACAATAACTTTGAAGTGCATTGGTGTGGTTTTGTTCAGCAAATCTGGGTGGTACTATTGTGTAACATCCAATTGTAGTTAACCATAGATACTACTCTGATTAAAAAAAAAGAAGATGGTATATAGTTTGTAAATAAATAGGAACTATTTGGATTTGGGGTTCCACCAGAAAATATAGAAACAAGAAAAGGTCTACACAATACACAATTAAGTCTTATTCCATGCCATGAACATGCCATTCGGTAGTGCCTAATTTTACATCCTGAATTCACTGCCTACCAATGCTGTTGTACAGGGGTTCAGGTGCTTCACATTTATACTGACCTTATTTAGGCTATTTTAGAGTTTATATAGAGTGGTTTTATAGGGTAAAAGTGTACTAATCAAACAACTGTAATAACTAATTAAGAATGTGAAATTCAAAGGTAAACTAAAAAAGTCACAGCAATTTAAAACCCTATTATTTAAAACCTTTTCCCACCACCCCCAAACACTTACACCAACTTTTATTCCAATTGACAGTGGTGATATTAGAGAGTTGACGGACACCCACTAATGTACACACACACACGCACTCACTCACGCACGCACGCACACACTAAATCATCTAACAAATATAATATTATTTTTGGTTGCACAGGTTGGCTGGGAGCTAAAACAAATAACATATAGGATTACAACAATCCTCCAGAAAAATCCTAATTTGTTACCGTATTTAACCAAAGGTTGTGTAGCCAGTTAGGGTTCTCTGCTGCTCGTTGAAGCTATTTTTTAAAGTTTTTTTCTCCCTTAATGAAATGCATTACTTCACAATGGTTGTCCTTGAGGGTGTTGGTCTGACACCTTGAAGCAATTCAACTAATCAATGGATAGATAAATAATTTTTTTATGTACTTCAAGTTTGTTTCTCCATCCAGAAACATGATATTTAAAGAGATAAGCCAAACTCATTGCCATGATTTCCAGAATGGATAGACACTGGAATGCAGTGTGAATATATATATATATATATATATATATATATGTATATTACACGCACGCACGCACGCGCACACACACACACACACACACACACACACACACACACATTTGCTAATCAAAGTTCGATGGGCAGATTCTTTAACCATCTCAGAGTGTTGTCATCAGGGTTGCAGAGACCATCAAAGCCATAAGGCGCTTTAAGCATGTTATACTTCCACGAGGTGCTTCATTGTCTGTGAGGGATAGCTGCAGGGGCAGATAGCCAAATTCTGTGTTCCCATTGTACCAGCGACTCACCCACGAGAGCAGTGCCAGATCTGAGGCGATTGAGCCACACCCAATGTTTCCATGGGAGATCTGCTCCAGGCGATAGGTCGGGCTGGGAGGTGGGCAGACAAAATGAGCATGGGTGGGCCATGGCTTATCTTATTGTTCCACTCCAACATGGGATCAACGTTGTCTGCTAACTTGCTCACAGCATGTCTAATGAATGAAGGGTCTTCTAGATTTAAGTGGCTGGGGGCCCAGAGGATGCCAGCTGCAATACTGACCTGTTAGTGTAGGAGGTGGTGAGGATTCTCTTTTGCGGCAGTCACCAGCTTTGCTACACAACGTTCATGCCTGATGTCAGGTGGCGTAATCCCTGAAAGTACTGGGAGGAATGACAAGGGCTAGTGCACCTGTACAAGTGTCGATGTGTGGGCTCCCCAGCTAGAGCCCGCAAGGCAACAGAGAAGTCCTTTTCTGGTATTCACCTTGCAGCGTAAACTTTCCAGGTTGTTCTTATATGTAAGGGAGCAGTCAAGGATCACACCGAGGTAGACTGTGCTATCATTGTTGGGCAGGCGGCCACCATTCATCGAGACAGCAAGATATCTATTGGCATCTCTGCTGTTAAGGTGAAAGGCGGTGGTTGTTGTTTTTGCCGTGCTCAGTTTCAGCTGCCACTTCCTTAGATAGACCAAAAGTTTCTCCATGTCGTGGGTTAATGTCTCCTCCACAGTGTTCCAGCTTAGCTGTGCAGTATGGAGGGCCAGGTTGTCTGCGTAGCCATAGAGCCTCCACGTGATGGAGGGTATGTCACTGATGTAGACATTGAAGAGGGTCGATGCGAGCATTGGTCCCTGAGGCACTCTGTTCCTGATTCTCCTCAGGCGACAGACAAGTCAGCTGCTGGTTCTGAGCTTAAAATTGTGGTTGGTAAGTAGCTCCATCCGGAAGGAGACCATGTGGTGGTCGGGGATCATGCGTAGTAATTCAGGTGTAGCCCTCGTAGCCATACAGTGTCATATGCCACAGTGAGATCCATAAGAGTCACTCTGACTTTCTGCTTATGTTCAAAACCAGCTTCGATGTCATCAGTCAGCAGTGTCACTTGGTCGGTGGTTGATCATCCCCGCCGAAATCCAGCTTGTACGGGTGGGAATTGTGGATCTATTACTGGGTCAAGCCTCGAGAGCAGTAAGCATTCGAGGAGTTTCAATGGCACACACAACAGAGAGATGGGCCGGTAGCTCTTGGCCTCGTGTGCAGCCTTGTTTGGCTTCAAGATGGCGATGATGTCAGCCCAGCATCAGATCTTTGGAATTCTCCTACTGGTCATGCATTCAGTGTAGAAATCCCTCAGTCAGTTCCGTGTAGCAAGGCCACAGTTGGCAACAAATTCAGGTGCAATGTTATCTGGGCCTTGTGCCTTTCCATTCTTGAGCTTGCTGACAGATGCTTTCATCTCCTCATCGGTGAAAGCTGTGGAGAAAGATGTCAGTGTTAGGGCTTCGTCGAAGGGCAGCGATCCTTCTGATAAGCTTGTCCGCATTACGGTGGCACCCATTTTCGATTAGGACACTGGCACTGCATTTGCACTGACGGAAAAAGGTGGTGTCTTCTTTGTGTGGCCTGTGAGACGATTGAAGGTTTGCCATGCTTTCCTGCTCGAGTGGGTGAAATCAATAGATACCGTCAACACTTCCCACTGCTCTCTGCACTTCGTGTCGAGGATATTGGAGAGCTTCTTGGCCTTAGAGTTGGAATCATGTCCTGGAGCTCCTATAATGTACTCATGGTATGCATGTTGGCACTCCATGTCCCATGATGCTATCAGGCATGGGCGGCATCTGCGAGGGATGGATGTTTTCGCAGCAGGGAGGATTGCAGAACACTATGCGCTGTAAGCTGAGTCAGGGTCAGAGGCTGGACAAGGGAGGTAACTGGCCTTTACATCAAGGGTCTCTGAGAATTTCACCCAGTTAGCTTTTCGAAAGTTCCACCTCTTCACTGGGCGAGTTGGCACTGATTTGATGTAGCAGAGGTCTCAATCAACGATGGTCTGTGCTGAGACTTTGGAAAGGGGTCGAGTATTTTTCAAGTTGAGCCATTTGCACAAAGGTTGATGAATGCTAGGTCAGGGTTGGTGAAGGCTCCCCATCTGCCTGAACGGAAACAGGCTGGCTGCTTGGGATCATAAAGAAGTGACAAGTCTGTGATGGAGGCCCAGTCTTCCAGGGTACTGCCGTCTGGGTTACTTTGGTGGTAACCCCAGGTGGTGATATGACAGTTGAAATCTCCTGAGTAAATACATGGTTGTGGGTAGTGGGACAGTGAGTCAGGACAGAGTTGGCTCCCAGGTGGTTTATACACATTTGTGATGGTAGCTCCCTCCAGGTTTATTGAGGTCCACTCAATATCATCTTGGGCAGATGATGCCACATTGTGTCATCAGATAGAGTCTATAAGAAGGTCACCAAGCCATAAATACTACTGGTAGTATGTGCAGCTGGAGTGTAGCCAGGCAAATATAGTGATGAGGGATTAGTGGAGTGGGTCTCTTGAAGCAAGATGGCGGTAGCTTCATGTGTTGTTGCCAAATGATGGATTACTTGGAGTTTAGCTTTGAAAATGCCTTCCACATTGATTTGAAGGAGAGTCACACCCCGCCCTATGGTAACCAAAATCGCCTGTCCTGAGAAGGACACATGCTCAGGCAGGGAGTCTCGTGGTCGAGGTTGAGTAGCAGATGAAGTCATTAGCCTGCTTGGTAGCAGTTTCCAGGACACACAACATGGAGACTGACTTCTTCTCTCCTCAGTGTGAATGAATAATATAAATAGCTACAATAATGCATTTGATTTAGGGGAGAACTAGCTCTTTTTTTACAGTAGAAATATTAAATTACTCTGAACAAAGAGAGATTCATAATTACCTCTCATTTTTACCCTTAACCCTGAGCAATAGATAAGGGGGTATAAAGTAAATAGCTATGCTTCAGCAAGAGAAAAAGAAAGCACACCACAGAAGTGAGAGAGAAAGGATTAAAGTCTAGCAGTGACTGCATACTTCTGAAAAATAAATTGTTTAAGTTTGGCATAGAATGGAGGGGGGGGTAAATGAAGTATACACAGATTGGAGTGAAAAAGAATTAAAGAAAATTAACAAAGATTGAATGAAAGTGGACAGCTATTTTGTGGTCAAGCTGTAAAAAAAAAAAAAAAAAAAAAAATCCATTCAGAATACAAACCAGCCAAGCAACCTCCCCCATTTGAAATACTAGATTGGACCTTCTGCGCATGTGTGTAATGGACACCCGAACTGAAATGAATTTCCAGCAATTTTTTCTTGTTTACACTAAAGTGGTTACTCGCACAAAATGGATGTCTTGTTTGAGTACCGTGGCTCTAAGAGAGTATTGGCGATAGGATTACCAGATAATCTCCTAGGTGTTGTCAGCAATGAATTGAAAAGGATTGGGAAGACGAGAGCCTTGGTCCTCACCGGTAATGACAGTTTACCCCAGCCAGCCAGTCGTGGAGAACCGAAGCCTGAGATTTACCTGCTCCAGAAGTGGTCTGATGTGTGGGGATGTTTTGTAGACGTAAACCATTACCGTGAAGTGGATGATGGTAACAGAATAGCAGTCATTGCCAGGCCTAAGCCTCCATCAAAGGTGGGCAAAGTTAGCTTGCTAATACATAACTACTAGTGTTAATTTTTTTTTAAATACAGAAATATCTGTACAACATTTTTGACACTTTATTCTGTTTTATAGTTATCCTTGTTGTGCTGCTGTGGATCTGATAGTAGCCATTTGACAAGTAATAAGGTCAGTCAGTCTAGAAGCAAGTGTGAGCATGTTGCAGTGAACATTGATCAGCTAGTTTGAATAATTTATGTTTTTAGTGCCTTTGTTTGAGAATATACATGTATATAACTATAGCTATATATATATATGTGTGTATATATATATATATATACTAATATATGTATAGATAAATATAGAGTGGTACAAGAATGTTTGGCTTGCTGCCTGTTGTTATGGGAACCAGGGCTGATTGTAAACAGAAAGATGATTTATTGTACTTATTTGAAATGTTAATGATAATTGATAGTCCTAGAGGTGTCCACAAATTACCATTACTAGCACTTCATGTTGTGTCCCACAACAAAATGATATAGCTGTAGCAATCGTTTCCTAACACTAATTCAGCAACACTTAGGCCTGTCTACACTGCAAACCAGTTTATGTCCCTCTCCAGCAAGACCTGGTTTCAACCATTTTCTTATGTCGGCACTGGCATAATGCTAAACCAGCTCCACATTACCTGCTTGAGCTGATTAATTGGTTGGGCTGGTTAATTGGCTTTCAGGTGCCTGTATAAAAACATTTTATTTGTTCTTTTGTGCTTCTTTGTTCTGTTCTATTCCCTCCAAAATATCACACACACAAATGTTGGAAGGAAGAGGGAGAGAGCTGTTATAAGCTGAACTCCTAATAGCGTATATCAACAATAGAGCCACAGGAATGTTAAATATATTTGAAGCCAGGTGAAGCCTATCCTAACCTGTTCGGATGAAACTCGTTCTAGTATGAACATGTGGAACCCATTCCTGACATGGGTAAAACTGGTTTTAGTGTGCAGTGTGGACAGCCTTCAATATGTACATTAAATAACATACATATTAACATTCTGTCAAATTGAGATAAGAGGAAGCCGCTGATCCTTGCTGGACAAGTGTGGTTGATTTTGTACCCAATATACTACAACTCGGTCACTTATATTTATACTTATATTTCACTTTGGGGGCAGGGTCCCACCTGACCACACCTCTTCATGTTGTAACAGACTAAAAATGCCAAAATGTTACTGGGCCAAATCCTTGGCCATGGACTGGATCACTCTTGGCTATACCACTTTCCCTACAAACCACCGTACAGAATATAACCCTCTCATCATGTTAGATATATCCTAAAATGAGGATGTTTTTTGACACCTTAAAAGCAGCATGCAAACACAACTTGACTCTGTAAGGGGATGGTCTGTATTGCACTTAACCACACCCCTTCCTGTGGGCATGTCATATCCTGGGCATCTCTGCGTATGTCTGCTAGTACTATAATACATGTATGTTAAGAAAGATATGTAGGTTTGGTATAATCACATTTACTGCAGCTTTATCTCATGTGATGTCAAATTACTTCTTTTTTTTTTCTTTTCTTTTTTTTTTCATATTCAAAGTCTCACCTAAGCATAACTCTGTTAAGGAATCATTAAATAACAAATACATTCTTGTCTTGCTTGATTTTTAAACACAAATGAGGAGCTAAAATCCCTGTATTAATTTGTTGGGAAATGAAATATTTTACTCTATGAGTTGACCTGAATACTTTCAGGACTCCAAAACAAAAATAGTGGAAAATTCTTCCTCCTTTGGTGTAACTTTTCTGTGTTACGATTTCTTGACTTCAACTATAGTGGGCTCAGAAAAAAGTCATTAGGGAAGCGTTGTCCATCATAAACCTCAAGAAGTGATCCCATGTTCAGAACCTTTCTCCTGCCATAGCCTCCACTTGAAAAGGCTTCCAATATTTAGTGTGGGAGTCACGTATCTGGAGCTGGTTCACTCTGTTAAGTAAATAGTATACATTCATGTGAATTCTTGAAGTAATTATCCAGAAATGAACCAGACACAGTAAAAAAAATTTTTAAAAAGAAGAAGAGATTAAATAATTGGCTCTAAATGATATGTACATAGCAACATTGACCAGATTAATATGGCAAGTTTGTCCACACGCCAACCACAGAATGCATGCATAATTTACACAACGCCAGGAATGCATCCATAGAACATGTGAAATGTCTGTGTTGACGAGTATGGCAGCTGACCACATACTAACCACATACCAACCACATAATCAGTTATAACCATAACAAGTGCTGTATTAAATCATGAGTGCACTGAGGTCCCAAACAATTAGATCATTTGACGCCACCTTTGTTGACAACACTGGTTATAAACAACATTTGACTGTAGCATGTGAATGATTAGTTGTGAGTGTAATTGAATTCAACTATCAACATAATTTGACATTTTCAAATGCTTCATGCTACAAAAGAAGGGGAAAAAATGTGTGGAAGTTTAGCTCTCTCTAATATGTTGACGTATAGTGGCCTGTGGAGATGCCAGTTCATGTGTGGGGAGGTGAGACTAGAAAGTGTGACCGTGATAATGACTGCATCATCTATCAGTACTGGCAGTTGGGAAAGGCAAATCAGGATAGGAAGAGGTGTGGTCAGATTTAGAAGAGGTGGGGTCAGAGTTTGAAGTGGCACAAAAGAAGAAAAGGTGATGGTAGGAAGAAGGCAAAGTTGTCATGTTTTCCAGAATTGGCAGCTGTGGTGGCAGCTGTGGTGGCAGCTGTGGTGGCAGCTGTTATCTTATGGCTGTAATGTAGTGAACCGACTAACTCATGTTGTTTATTGTCATGTCATTACTTAAAGATACATTTGAAAAAAAATTAATAGTTAACCATTTGCCACAATTTTAACTCTATCACAGAAACTTCGATCTTTTGTAAGCCTGTATGATTGTTGGTGGATGAACCCTTACCCAGTCCCTTTCATGTATCCCTAATTTCTTACATTTACATGCAGTGTTACATTTAGCCTAGAGAAATTTGTGTAAACAGAATGAGATAATAGTGTGACCAAAGACTAATGAGAACCATAGTGGATCATGTGATCAACACAGCTCTTTATCAAGTCTTCTTGTCCAGGTTGGTGGGAGTGGTCAGAACCGTATTCCCAAGAGTGATGAGATTCAGACCATTGACTTCCACTTCAGAGTCATCATGGAAGAAGGAGGTGCCCAGGAGGATTGGGAGGCTGACCACAGGAATTCACAGCTGCAGCAGCAACAAGAATCAAATGGTAAGATAAGGCAGCAGCAACTTAAGCCTCCAAAGGAGAGAAAAAAGGATGGGGAGGGGGGGGGGGGGGGGGGGGGGGGGAGGAGGGACAGCATACATAAATTATATATGATTAAATGTTAACTTGTTTTGTTTGTTTAGTTTATTTTGTTGTTGGTATCATAACGCACTCAACCATATTTTGTTATTATGCATGCTAATAATATCTTCTCTGCCTAATAACCCTCCCCCTACATGCACACACACACCTGTCCTGTCCTGCCATAACACTGCCAAATTTGGTCACGTGTCCCTCCATATGAGGGTGCAAAGAAAAGGAACCATCACCACAGCTGTGGTCAGAGGTCCTCTTTCAATAGTTGGTTGATATGGGTGCTGTTTTTGCCACGCTGGAACTAGTTTTGCGAGTATTGTCATCCTGGCTGTCAGTTTCCTGATGCTGTCTGCCACACCTGTGCACTGCAATACCTGTTCTGCTTCTGAACCATCGTCCACAGACTGTACACCTCACTGCTCCTTTCTGTTCACATACTGGCTTGCTTCACTCTGCAGTACACTTGTGCCTCACCTTGTCACATTCCCTCCTGAAACACCTGCCACACGCATCACACTTGACATCTCTAGGCATGCTCACCCTTTGCTGTAGCTGAGATTGTTGATAGTTATTCAGGCCATCACTGTATGCTGTGTGCCACTTCCCTTTATGGAGAACCACTTCAAACCAGCTGCTTTCATCAATCTGTGCAGCCTTCATATCTCTCTTCACAAGATCTCTCCACCTCCTCCTTGGTCCTCCATGTGGGCATGGTTGGGGAAGCCAGCTAAATAGAGTCTTTTTGGGAATGCGATGGTCCAGCATCCTAGCTAGGTGCCCCAGCCACTCAAGACGGCGCTTCATGAGCTTGACAGTGATGGTCTCCTGGTCTTCCCATTGCTCTCTGGTCATCCTTGAGGTGATCCTCTCTTCCCACTGCCTCATGTTGGTGATTCCCAGTACTGTGCGAATGCAGCGGTGGTGGAATGCATTCAGCCGTTTCAGGTGCTTCCTGAGTAGAATCCAACACTCTCCTCCAAACAGCAGCACTGAGAGCACGCAAGCTTGGTATTCCTGCCTCTTGGTGGTAGGAGAAAGGTTGGTATTGGTGGAAACGGCCTTCCGCAAGGCACCAAATGCCTTGGAAGCATTGTCTAGGTGCTTGTCCACCTCAACGGCAATTCGACCATCTGCTGTTATTATTGACCTCAGGTACTGAAACTCTTTCACACGCTCAATGCTGCCACCGTCAACTGTCATTGGCAACATTTTCAAGTCCTGCATTTTATGGCCAACAACCAAAAACTTTGTCTTGGAAACGTTCACTGTCAGCCCAAACTTCTCTGCTTCAGAATAGTGTGTTGCATAGCTGTTTCTTCTGCTGCATGTGTAGTGGCCAGTAGTGCAATATCGTCAGCTAACTCACATTGTACAGTGTCTTCACAGACATTCTTGGTGTAGTGTCTGAAGAGTCACTGGTCAGGCTTATATAGCAAGTATGTGCCCACTCCCTCCACATCACGCATCCTGCACAACCAAGTTTCAGCCACCACACATGCATAGAGGTTGAACAATGTAGGGGACAATGGTGCAGCCTTGTCAAAGACCATTCCCCACTTCGATCTCCAAAAGCTCACCTTCCATACATATCCTCGCCTTCATGTTCTCATGGAAGGAGCTGATGATGTCGATCAGCAGTTGTGGGACGCCAAGCTTGCTTAGTGCCACCCACAGAGCTTCATGTGGAACTGAATCATAGGCTCACACACACACACACACACACACACACACACACACACACACACACACACACACACACACACACACACACACACACACACAACCTTGCTGAGATTAGTATTTTCATTATATATTTTAGGCTTATTTTTATAAGCGCTAACAATACTTTGACATACTTCAAAGCAAAAGAATAAACAAACTAAGATTTCTTCGGATATCTGGACTGAGGTTGTAGTTTCTTAAGATGTTCTATTTAGGCCTGCTAGTTGATATTATAACAATTGCTTTATTTATTTATTATTAATTATTATTATTATTATTATTTATTTATTTATTTATTCACTATTATTTTTATTTATTTATTAATTTTTTTAAATTAATTAATTTTTTTAATTTTATTTCTGGGCAACAAAGGTTCTCACCGATGTCAGAAAAGTAGCAGATGCATAGTAAGCAAGTTGCTGGATGTGCCCTCCTGTCGTCCTACTATTGGGTGATTTACGACGGTTAATGTATCAGATTGCCAGAACATCAAATTTAATTCTCTAAGTATATCTGGCATGTGGTGTGTGTTGTTATGCACAATTATTGTCAACTGTGACAACTGTTGCTATGTTTCTGTTATTGTTTATAGTGTTGCTGCAAGCTGGTGAGAGTTACGTGAGGGGAGAGTCTGGTAGAGCTTCCTGGAAGATCATCAGCAAACAGGAAGGGGAAAATGAAGTGGAGGAAGTGAGAGTGGAGCAGGAGGATGTGAGAGTGAAGCAGAAGGAAGTGAGAGTGGAGCAGGAGGAAGTGAAATGGGAGCAGGAGGAAGTGAGAGTGGAGCAGGAAAAAATGAGATTGGAGGAGAGGGTGGAGGAGGAGGAGAGAGTGGAGCAGGAGGAGAGAGTGGAGCAGGAGGAGAGAGTGGAGCAGGATGAGAGAGTGGAGCAGGAGGAGAGAGTGGAGCAGGAGGAGAGAGTGGAGTATGGCATCAGTGAAGGATATGCTGGTGGGGATGGCACTGCAGAAGAGGAGATGGACAGCAGTGGTGGTGTGGAAGGTGCTGAGGAAGTGGAGGAGGAGGGGGTGTCTGGGTTGAGTGTGGAGTGCGAGGCATCTATGGAGGAGAGTGTGGAGCCTCTCTCTGGGGAAGATGTGGAGCAAACCAACGAGACAGAGGAGGAGGAGGAGGGAAGTGAGACCAAACAGGGAGAAGAGGGGATGGAAACACCAGATGCACTTTCTCCACCATATTGTGCCAGTCCGATACCAAGTGAGCTGTCCATAGCTGGCGAGTACTGTCTTCGTGGGGGGAACTTCAGTGACAGTTTTGACGAGGATCAAGAGAGTCTGAGACAATGAACAGCAACTTCAGCATTTTATGTTTGTAAATATTAGTGTTTATTCCCAAGTAGTTTTGTATTGACTGTGATGTTAAAGACACTGCAGTGTGGTTCGTTATGGCTGATGGATATTGCCCAAACTATTATTGTGGTTTTAAGTTGGTGTATTTGTTTGTATTGAAAAGTGCGGGTGCATGCAAAGAAGCTGCGAAGATATTTCACGTGTGGGACTGTTTTGTTTTTTTTTGTTGTTGTTTTTTCCTTGTTAGTAAGAGACTTGGGGTTTTTTTTTTTTTTTTTTTTTTTTTTTTTTTTTTTTTCTCTCCCTTCTCCCTCTACTTTTTTAATGTCAGAAAACACATCCTTTATCAAAAGAAAAGTCCCTTACTATCACAGAGTTACAGTAGAATGTTCCCATTTTGTTACTAGTGAGCTGTTGCAGTTTCAATGCATGGTATTGGTATAATCACAGATATAGTATACAGGATTGGAACCCAAGCTGCACTGGAATAGTACAAAGTCTGCCAATAAAATTGGGGGGGGGGGGGGACACATCATGTGTTACTGCGAATTGCTGTTAGCACTGCAAAATTTGAGTCCAGGTAAAGTTCCTGATGTCTTTGAGAGGACTGAGCACCACTGCTTGTGGTAGAAATAGTTTGTGTTCCTATTCCAGCTGAGAAAGCATATCTAGTTTCTTATGAGCAAATATAAGTATTTGTATTATATTACTAAATAGAAATAGGACAGAGAAAGTACTTAAGAAAACTTTAGTGAAATAATGAAGAATATATTGATATAATAGTCTTGGTTTTGTGTTCCTCCAGCATTTCTTTCGCTTCCTGGAGTTAAATTTTAGCCTAATTTCTGAACATGTGTTGTTGATTAGAATGCAACTTACTAGAGAGTGCAGAGCATAACAGTCAATAGAATCATGCACTTGGGGTCCCTTCCCCCCCCCCCCCCCCCCTTTTTTTTTTTTTTTTTTTTTTGGTTGAAAACAATTGCTTAAAATTATATAAATTTACATTTTTAATGCAGAAGTTGTTGCAAAATAAGTTAATAGCTGAGCAGTGGGAGTAGACACTTTCCTGGCGGGTCTGTCAGTGGCTGTAACAATTTGCTCTGCCACCTTGAAAAAATGAATCTGGCATAACACAACCATGAAATTTAGACCCTTTCCAATCCCTGTGTACTGATGGTGTAACTAAGTAGGGTCGAGGTATAGGTAATATTTGCTTGGACCCATCCCCCCCCCCTTCTGAAACCCTGGCTACACCCCTGCATGTTGTATGTGCATGTCACCAGGTCCAATGGTTTGGCAGGCCACTAGCCACACAGATACATGACATGCATGCAGCACTATAGATTGTCTTTAGTGTCTCTGAATAACATAAGCTCAGTGAATGCATTGGAGTTGTTTTTACAGTAAAATGCAGGACCAATCAGACTGACATTTCACATGCGACGTCCAGGTATCCAAGTAATCTGGTGAGCGGTATTAACCACTGGTGGGCATGTTTTTGTCATTGCTGCACCTACAGGTAGTTAGTTCTTTTACCACTACCAATAACTTGTCGCTGAACTGTCTATGTGACTAAGTGGGTGTTATTACTTTCCTGTGGGTGTAACTTGGTCAGCTACACCCATTGAAAAATTGGTATGTGATCTCCATGTGACCAGTGTTATATCCTCTTTGGGTGTGGTTAACCACACCCACAAAAAGTATTAAAAAACAACAACAAACAACTGCCAGATTGGTCCAGCATAGCAAAGAAGGGAGTAAATTTAATTGACAAATCCATAACCACAGGAGCGTAATATCACTCTCCTGGTCACATGAAGACCGCATGCTCTTGCTCCCTGGACCTAACAAGCTGAAATTTGGTGATGGGGGCATCTTATTTCCCTCCTGTGGGTATGTGGCTGAGCCAAACCCACCCAGTCAGTCACATAGAAATCATATGCCCTTATCCTGATGGACCATCAGGCTGAAATTTGGAATGTGGTCTCCATGTGACCAGAAGTGCTATTATCCTCCTGCAGGTGTGGTTGGAAAAAAAAAAAAAAAAAGCATTGTGCAAGTGACCACGTTAATTCTTTAAGTTTCTTGTACCATTTTCCTACTTTGTTGGACTAACATCACCATGCAACAAAAGTACAGTGGTGAAACAGGTATCTGTTAATTCCTGTGTTCAGTGGTTGACTCCAGTTCAAGACCTGACCATTACTTTCAGTGTGTTTCAGTTTCTCCTTACACTTGTTCATCTGTGTTCATGGTAAAGGGTCTACTAAAACACTAGCAAGAAGATAAATATTTCATTCAGGAAAGCAGCAGTAGAGTGAGAGGTGGTTGGGGGGGGGGGGGGGCAAATTTCAGGAGGCCTGGGGTGAGCTAGCTATATATTAACTATTTCTGCTTGGTGCATAGCTAGATATATTTTTCTGAACAAGTTTTTGAAAGATTGGTATTGAATCCCCCCCCCCCCCCCCCTTGAATAATCCACTGTAAATCCTTAAAAATGCTATAAAATAATTTACTGAATCAGTATGGCCTTCAGCTGCACAAGTAAAAGTTGCCTGTCTGGTCAGTAGTGGTTATTGGGGTTTGCTTTCTTAGTTGTCATTGGGGGGGATGTAATTTCATCTTTCCAAAGAGTATTTTGTATTTAAAAATAAATCAACTAAGTCTCTGGTCAGTCAGTGAAATCACTCGGACTACTACAAGCAAATGAAAGAACCCACAAAATGTATTTAGGTAACAAATCAGCATTCAGATATCAAATCAAGCAGCCAAGGATCTGATCATATAGTTCAAAATGCCACCATTACAGAAATAAGTCACTTCTACTTCTGTATCGATGCGGCTCAGCACGGAGAAGGATCTGCCATCAGAAACCTGAAAAATAAAAATCATTGAAATTAATAAGTGACTTTGAATATCACCTTCAAACAAAATATTGGTTCTTTGAAATTGATTCTCAAGCTTGAGTTTGCATGGGAACAATTTACCTTCACTTCCAAGAGTTGCCTGGGTTTGATCACCGATGGCAACTGGATGCTAAACTCTTCCTTGCCTGAAATCTTCAATTTGTCAGCTGTCTGATGGTCGACATACTCCAGTGGTAAGATCCCCATTCCCAACAAATTTGATCGGTGAATTCGTTCATAGCTCTCGGCTATAACAGCCCTTATTCCCTGGAAATATCATGTTGTCATCAGTAATCATGAACAAATGGGGGGGGGGGGGGGGGGGGGGAAGGCATTCACAAATGCACAATACTACCCAACTTCACAATGAGCCAACAATGTACCATCAGCATTAGGCTCCTGAAAGGTCACCACAGATTGCTGACAAACACCTACTACTCCCACTGGTGGACTAACACTGACTGATTAATATTAGCTGCCAATCAAAAAGGAAACAAAAGGTATGTGGAAGTCCTCACATAGGGCCTGATCAAGAATAGTCTTGTAAGGGGAAGTCCCACCAGTCCACACCCACTACAGCAACAGGTACCACATGGTGATGGAGACAAGCAGCAAGACATTAGAGCTGATATTCCAGGAGGCAACAGGAAGACTGAACAGTGATGATGTAGCAAAAAGTAGCACACATGAAAGTGCATGGCTAAAGGAAAATGCTAAACTAGAGCATTGATTGATTATTTGAACAATCAATTGACTATTTGAACAATCAACAGTATATTCAGATAAAGTTGTGCCTACTCAGCATCAACTAACTCGGAGAGCATAATACTAGCGTTGAAGAAAGCCACAAGAGTAGTGATATTAATAATTGCAAACTTTATCATTAAAAAAGGAGCTAAGTTCCCTCTTGATAATTCTGACATAAATGCCTTTGATTAACATATATCGGGCAACACCCAGACAAATGATCGACCACGACACTACAAGCAAATTACCAAAATCCAAGGTCCTTTAGCAGCCCAGTCTCTGCTGGAACCTGCATCAATAAAATAACAACCATAGACTTATTATATATATATACACATGTACATATCCAGGATATCTGAAACCACACCTATATATTGACCTATTAGATGTCAATCAAGGGGAAATAAATTGCAGGAGCATTGACAACCAATTAGGAGGGTTAAGCCAACAACCAGTAATGGTATAAAGCAACACACCCACAGTGGCAGCGAACCACACAGTAGAGACGATAGGTGTCGTGTCTTATGAGATAACCATAATGTGTATTGCATTAGGTTCTATATTTACAGCATAACAAGTTACAGTGAGCGTGCACCTGAGCCATAGTCTTTGCCAGCGAGAACGATAACAGACTTGCCCTCAGCCTTGTAGCGGGAGGCAGCGTCGTAGACATCCATAACGTCACCTGCAACACCAAACAAAGCAGTTGTCAGTGGCCACAAATATCCTTCCAGGAGTTCCAGAGTCAATACAATAACTATTCCATGCATTCTCAATATGGAAATAGAATAATTCCTGTTGACACATGCCATGCATGTGCAGGGCACATGACAAGAGTACCATACAGGTGTAACCTATCTGTTCATACTCTGTGTTGCACAGGCCAGAACTTGGAGTGATGAAACATTGAGAGAAGAAAGTAAATGAAGAATTTGGACATTTTGGGGCAAACGAAAAGATTTAGTCTGGCAAGAACTCAGTTCAAAATAACATGGTAAAAGTGTACTGGTATTCAGAGGAACATATCGCTTAATTCTGACAAATGCAACAAAACTCTCCTGGTGCATACAAACAGACAAAATACAACTAATGCGTTGCCGCTTGAGGTCAACAACATTTAGCAGCTGCCACGACATGCAGTTTCCGTTGAGTGTTGACATGGGGAGCAGCAAATAAAGTTGACCATGGGGAAAACTAATCTGGCATAACATAACCCTTTACCTAATCTCTATACTAGGAAATGGTCTGGGGACATGGCTATACCGAAGTTCTTTTGCCGCCTCATATGGTGGCAGTCATTTACATGTAAAAAATTAACCACACATTCCAGCATAACAACTTTGATATTACCATGACCACAGACCCTCTCACTGGGTAAAGGGTCAGTCTACACCAGACTAGGGGGAAAACAAGGACTGTTCAGTGGCAACCCAGCCACCTGCATTGCTGTGGGGGGGGAGGGGGGGGGAGGGTGAGGGAGCACCAGGCGCCTCCTCAGAGTGCAGACATTCTCTTGGGATGTGAACCATTCAGTTGGTATCAGTAATAATGTTCCCTGACCAGTATTATCTTTGGATAGATAGCCTGGAGTTCAAGTGGTTGTTGATGCAGATGATTTGATCATTGTTTACTCCTTGTTCACGAATCCATTGGATTGAAGCTGAACTCCTGGACTTTCGGTGTTTTGAGTGTGATTACATAGTGTGGCTAGGACAGCTGCCTCAATTAAAAAACACAAATTTGTACTTTCTCATGCCTGAATGGACCAAGAAAAGAGCCTTCAGATCCACCTCCCCCCTCCATCAAATATAACAACAACCCACCCCACCTGGTTGTGATGTTCCCAGAGTCCTAACCTAGCACAAGGCCATCTCAGGGTTACTACCACTTGCATGCAAACTTTCAGCTCCTTCTTCAGTAATTAGTGTGTGCACACATTACAGACATGCACGAACTCACACACACTCTCTCTCTCAATATATAGACATAGATAATACACACACACACACTCTCTCTCCTAGTAAACTGTCATAGTATGCTTCTCATAAACTAAAATTTTTTTTTGAGAAAACAACTCTTTAAAATAAGATAATCCACAGAAGTGTGCACATTCACATGCACACTTCATGCTTCAAAGGAGCAGCAGAAGGAGGGAAATGTAAGGGATAGGAAAGCAAGAAACACTATAAGGTGTGTGGTGTGGAGCTCCTTCAATAGGTTGTCACCCTGAAATAGGTCATCCTGAAATAGGTCATCCTGAAATAGGTCACCCTGAAATAGGTCATCCTGAAATAGGTCACCCTGAAATAGGTCACCCTGAAATAGGTCACCCTGAAATAGGTCACCCTGAGAAATAGGTACCCTGAAATAGGTCACCCTGAGAAATAGGTACCCTGAAATAGGTCACCCTGAAATACCCTGAAATAGGTCACCCTGAAATACCCTGAAATAGGTCACCCTGCTGTCATCACATGACAGACAAAGTGCATGAGTAACCATGGAAACAAGAGGCACACATTGACAATCAAGAGAGTGCTGGATTGAGTTGCCTTGAGTGCATGTGCAAGTTGGAATACACAAAGGCCACAGGAGGAGACAGAGTACCAGGCAGCCATTGGTTTAGGTCGGCAATGAAAGAACTATACATCATGCAGACTTGCCTGAGGGAATGTGGATTGTCTTAGGCCCTGGACGCTTCATAAACTTGTTGACGAGCCTGATATTAGCAAAAGTGCCTCGAGACATGACGTCGTCATTACCACGTCGACTACCATAGGAGTTGAAATCCCTGGGGGTCAGACTGCAAGCAAGCAACAATAACACTAGGGAATAGCCGAGCATTAGGATATTCTAAGATTACTGAGAAAAAAATGTACATGTATATCACACTACCACATATTCTTTTCCACAAAAATGTTACCTCTTAGAGGCCAAGTATCTTGCAGCTGGTGAGTTACGAGATATACTTCCTGCAGGGCTAATGTGGTCTGCAGACAACAGAGAAACAAACAAAATATTACATCTTGTGATATTACACATACCATATTTGACCACTGAGATACAACTATGTAATGTTTGATATCAGAGGCGTGAGGATCAGGTGATACAAACATGAAAGACCTAAACCCAAGGTGCACCCTGGCATACGAGTTGAACCCAAGGCACGCAGGCTGAACCCAAGGCACGCAGGCTGAACCCAAGGCATGCAGGCTGAACCCAAGGCATGCAGGCTGAACCCAAGGCACGCAGGCTGAACCCAAGGCACGCAGGCTGAACCCAAGGCACGCAGGCTGAACCCAAGGCATGCAGGCTGAACCCCAAGGCACGCAGGCTGAACCCAAGGCACACAGGCTGAACCCAAGGCACACAGGCTGAACCCAAGGCACATAGGCTGAACCCAAGGCATACAGGTTGAACCCGAGGCTTTGTATAAAGACAGGTTACAGTTGTCAGGTTGTTCAGAGAGCACACATCTTCCATTGTTGGTCTACACACAGGAGAGCAGCCAGCACAGTCAGAGTGGCTACCATTGTTGTGAGAAGAGGTAATCCTTGCCCACACATTAGAGCACATCTAGTTCCCATGGCAACCACGCTACAAGGTTTCCAATGAGAAATATCACCACTAGGGCAGATACACAACAAGAGCTTAGCAGTAGAAAACTTCAACAATTGCAGTGTACAGAAGATGTTTAAACAGTTACTCCACATTACACACCAAGGTAATACATTCTTTAAAATGTTACCTGTAGTAACTGAGTCCCCAAGGTTAAGCAAAGCAAAGGCTCCGTCAATAGACTTGACTCTTGGCAATTCCAAAGTCAGGTCCTTGAAGAAAGGAGGACACTGGATATAAGTTGAAGACGAGTCCCACGGGTAAAGCAGAGACGCAGAGATCTCGAGCTCATTCCAATTCTTGTTTCCGTCAGTGATCTTGGCATACGTTTCTCTAAACATAGCAGGCAAGACATGCTGCCTCTCAACTTCCTGCAACTCAAGTCGTGAAGGCCAAATATCCCGAAGATACACTGGAGTTCCAGATTGATCATAGCCTGGAGGAGGGAAAGATAACAATAAAAAAAATTACAAGTTTTCACATTGATTGTTTTTCATAAGTAATCACAAGAGCTAATGTCTAATAATGACAAATAATCTTTCTTCACACAGCATACACCCTGATTGTTTTTCATAAGTAATCACAAGAGCTAATGTCTAATAATGACAAATAATCTTTCTTCACACAGCATACACCCAACTATGCACCAGAGGGGAACACTATGCTAAAGGAGATGAAAGCGGACATGAAGGTGAAGAAGAAGGTGCACAATGATTTGACTAACGAGAACCAAAAATTGGTGGAGAAGAATCAACTCATGAGGGAGAAGCAACGCATGAGGGAGAAGCAACGCGTGAGGAAGGACAACCAACTCATGAGGGAAGAGATACAGAGGAAGGCAAATGCACTCCTTAAGAGAACAAACCAAGATTTGGCGGTGGATATCCAGAAATCGGTGGAGGCAAAGCATGAAGAGGTGGAGGGCATCCAATGTATGAGGGAGGAGAACAAACGCATGATGGAGGAGCTACACAGGCAGAGGAAGGCAAATGCACTCCTAAAGAGCATGAACCAGGATTAGGCGACGAGGACGGGATCATGTTGGGCCAGTCATATGAGAGAGTTTTGCGCCTCCAGCGAGACCTGGGTCGAGCATGTCGAAAAAGTGGAACAGTATTTCATCGCTAATGACATAGAGGCCACGGAAAAGAAGAGAGCTATTCTTCTGTCAGTAGTTGGGTCCTCTACGTATCACTTTGTGCGTAGCCTCACTATCCCAAGTAGGCCGAGCGAGAAGTATTTCAGGAGCTGGTAGAGTTGATAAAGAAGCACCATGACCCACCGCCCTCCGTGACTGTACAGAGGTAAGGTCAACACCCTTGTAAGGTCTCAAGGTGAATCTTTTGTTGACTTTTTAGCTTTCCTAAAGACCTTGGCAGAGCATTGAACTTTGGAGACACCATCAAGGACATGCTGCATGGCAGGGTTGGTGTGTGGGATCAATGATCAAAACATTCAGAGAAAGTTGTTGTCTGAGTCGAGTCTAACTTATGAGAAGGCTGTAGATATAGCCATATCAATGGAGACAGCTGACAAGGACTCTCAGGATTTGCGGAAACTGGGTAACCAATGTAGCCAGTTTAAACAAGTGCATCATGTTAGGCTAGGCGTGCAGAAGCATGTTGCAGGAACAACAAAGCCACCACTTGTGGCTGGATCAGCTAGATCACTGTGCTACCGCTGTGGAGGTAGGCAAAACAGCTCAGAGTGCTGGTTCAAGGACTCAGAATGCCACCACTGTGGCAAGAAAGGCAACATAAAGAAGGTGTGCAGCAGCTATTCAAAGAAGTAGGACCAGATCCCAAGGAAGGAGAAAACCTATCTGTTGGAGTCTGGGGAGCCAGGTGCAGGTGATTCTAACACTGAATCTTACCACTTAAATACCTCTCCAAGCAAAGCAAGTATTCCCACAGAGTTGAATGTTTCTCTCAATAGTGCCAAGACCACCCATGGAACTAGACATTGGTGCTTCACATTCAATTATTAGTGAGAGCACAAATTGGAAAGTTTGGAAGGCCAATCCACCTGCCACTAAACGTTCTTCCATTAATATCCAGACATATACTGGAGAGTGGTTGGAAATCCTTGGGGAAGTCCACTTGGTGCACAAGAAGGAGAGTGCACAGAGTACCTTACTTGTTGTCGAAGGAGATGGACCTAGCCTCATTGGACGAGACTGGCTGGGAAAGATGCGCCTGGATTGGGATGAGATCCACTGCCTATAGGCAACCTCAGGAGTGGATGAGATTTCTTCAGTAGAGGGCTGTTGTCTTCCAGGATGAGTTGGGGACGCAGAAGGGCATGAAAGTTTCACTGCATGTGGGTCAGAATGCTCGTCACAGTTCTTCAAACCTAGGTCTGTTTCATTTATGCTTAAAGATAAGATTGAGTGTAAATTGAGTAGGTTGGAAAAAGAGGGAATAATTGAGCCTATAATCCTGTATTGAAAAAGGAATCGAGATAACTTGCATTCTAAAGTTCCTTCTCTGATCCTTTTCATACGTTGCTTGAAGGTTTAGACAGCTCTCTCGGCAAGTGAAGGGTGATAGGGTGCACTGGCAATATGATGAATTCCATTTGTTTGAACGAAATGTTGAAAGTCGGCACTGGTGAAGGACGTAGCATTATCACTCACTATGGTCTGGGGCAATCCATGGGTCGCAAAAATCGATCTCAGTTTCTCAATTGCAACAGCAGATGAGGTTGAAGCTGTAGTGTGAACTTCTAACCACTTTGAGAAAGTATTGACAACTACCAAAAAGGTTTTTCACAAAAATGGCCCTGAATAATCTATATGCAATCTCGACCAAGCTTGCTTAGGGAATTCCCAAGGATGCAATGGTGTGTTATCTATGCTTGTGGTTGGTGTTCTGCCCTTCTTTATGGACTATTCCTTTGTTCTTGCCAACTACATTAGTGATTCAAATAACATTCCACGTTTAGTCACAATAGCTTCTGTCTGTCTTGATAAAGAGACATTACTCACATAACTGCACTCACCTGACCTTCCACCTAAAACCACAGATAGTTTATAACCCACACCTGACCTTTCAACCGGAACCACACACAGTTTATAACCCACACCTGACCTTTCAATCGGAACCACAGACAGCTTGTACCCTACACCTGACCTCACTTCATCATTAACCTGCAACCACACTCAGCCGTACCATATTCCTGCACAGCTAAAGAAGGTCAGTGTTTGTGTTCAATAATGTCCACTCATTCAGCATCTGATATATTTCCTCTAGCAGGTCAACCTCACTTCACTGACAGAACAGGTCCCTACGAGTGGTTCACACTCACTACCACACTTTCAAGGACTGCATGCGGTATAGGATGACTTACTGGTGGACAACCCACAACATGCAAGCAATCACACAACTTCCTAATCCAAATCAATCAAGTTCACACTCAGTGGAACAACATCATAGAGGTATCGGAGAATTTGCTTGGGAAACCAACTCTGTGAAATGATCATATTCCTCAAATATCTCTCAAAAATGAGTTTCATCAGAGATTGTCTATCATCTGCAACCTTCTACTGACACCTATTGGTTCCTTCCTCTAAATAATTGCCAGCATACCCTCCATAACATACTACGTCTCTGCTGACTAACTGAACCCCTCACCAAACCTTCCTCAGCCTGGATCTCTTGATCCTTTGGATAGCTCTCCCTCCCCCCTCCCAACTCCATTGTCTGACTCAAACAAGTTCAGTGTGCACATAAGTTACGGCTATCATTCAGGGACCACTGACAAGTGTAGTGAACATTAACGCTTGTGTGGTTTGACGTCTGGTGCAGCAAACAGGCTGGCACTAATTCTTTAGAACATAGGAACAGATGTTAGCAGCCATCCATCCACCCACCCACCATGCACGAACCCTGTAACTATGCCCTCATTCATCTATTTATTCAAAGATGTTTTCAAGTGGAAATTCTCACAAATTTATTGATATTTTAAGATGGCATTCTTCCTGACAAAGAAGTATATATTCTAGGACAGATTCTGACCACCCTGTACCAACCTAGAGGATCCTTCTCAAAATCTATGAGTACAGACCCAGTGATGGCATACGCAATGCAGAGAAGTGGTGACGCCAGGTAGTTAGCCCTAGTGTATGGGTTGATGCGACCCTCAAAGTTCCTACAGATGGAAAAAAAAAAAAAAAAATAAATAAATAAATAAATAAAGAGAGAGAAAAAGGTTAAAAAACAAACAAACTTCAATGTTATGTAACCACTCCCATTAGTTACTACAAACAAGATCCACAGTACCTGTTTCCTGACAACACGCCCACAGCAACAAGATCGTTCTCTTCCACAGCCTTGACAATTTCCTCCGGCAGAGGACCGCTGTTGCCGATGCAAGTCATGCAACCATAGCCGACCAAGTTGAATCTAAGACACACACACACACAAACAAACACACTACGTGAGAGGATAAACATTCACTAATTCATAATTCCTTCTCGTGCTGTCACTCCAGCTAAACAATGATGATACACATGCTCCAAGAAAAAGAATTAATTCTTACGAAATAAATACTTATGAATAGATAGATTAATTCTTCTGGAATGGCAAGCTATGATTCATCATTCCTGTGGAGGAATAAATAGTGTTAAGTTCCTGTTGAATGAACCATAATTTACTATTCCCTCTGATTGATCAAGGATTGCTTAGACCTGACCAACATATAAAATGTTAATTTGGGCTATATTTAGCTTCAACTGCAATGAGTATTGTACTTCTTTTTTTTGTGTAAACATTGAAATCAATGTGCAACTAACCTTCACCCTAACAAGAAAAAGATTGCAACACAACAGAATATGAGTTAACGAAGAATGTGTGGACACTATTTGAAGGAGTACAGAAGAATCCTCTAGTAAGTCCTTATCAAACTGTGAGTCTACTTGTGTAGGTACAAAGACACTGTGTGAACGTGTCCCAGCCCACTAGGAGAGACACAAGCTCAAGTAGGTATGAGCAAGAGCCTCACCCCAACTGGTTGAGGTAAGGGATCACACCAGACTCCTTCAGGTAGTAGGTCACCACTCCTGAGCCAGGACTCAGGCTGGTCTTAATGTAGGGCAACACCTTGAGGCCTTTCTTCACTGCGTTTTTTGCAAGAAGACCTGCACCCAACATCACAGAAGGATTGGAGGTGTTTGTGCAGCTGGTTATGGCTGCAATTATCACTGAACCTGCACAAAACAAAAACCACAGAGAAGCAAATGCTTCCCACTGGTTTACTCACAAATGCCAATCTAAATTGAAATTCCAAGCGCACATCTTCACACACACACACACACACACACACACACACACACACACACACACACACACACACACACACACACACACACTCTCACACAGATAATGCTAATAACTTAGCCAACACACCGTGCTTGATGGAGTATTCCTTGCCAGCATAGGTAAACTTTGATACATCATCTAACCTTACCGGGTCAATTTGGAAACCTTTGAACCCCAGCTATGAAAGAAAAGGAAGCAGACAATAACCCCTAGGTCACAAACAAATGAGTAACAATGATGTGTGAGCATAAAGGGAGCTGGTGACCTTAAGCTTGACATTAACAACACTAGCCAACCAGTTATGGTTAGTTGTGAGCCCACCTTGTTGTTGAGGCAGAGAGTGAAGTCCTCCTTCATGTTAGATACGGACACACGGTCGTGAGGCCGCTTGGGGCCACTCAAGGAGGGCACCACTGTGGACAAGTCCAGCTCCACCACTTGAGAGTACACCGGATCTTGACCTGAGTCCTCGTAATCTCTGAACAAACCCACCAAACTCAAATAGGACTTGATCATCTGAATATGGACCTCATCTCTTCCTGTATTCACACACACACACACACACACACACACACACACACACACACACACACACACACACACACACACACACACACACACACACACACACACACACACACACACACACACACACACACACACACACACACACACACACACACACACACACAATGTAGAGATATCACTAACTATTACAATTACAAGCCCTTGACACATAACCATAAAAATAGCTCCAGTTAAAATTAAAATGGACATAACAAGCTCATACAACCATTCACAGCAACCATATCAACACAATTTATAAACAACAAACAAACAAAAAATAATTATCTGCACATATAATCACCACCACCTGAGCAATGTGAATAAGCTACCACTAAGTGTGTTAGTAAGAGAAAGGACAGCGACACTTGAAACTCAACTTCATTGGGATATCTTTTTTTAGGGGGGGGGGGGGGGGGGGGGGGGGGGGAATCAATTTTGCTTCGAATGTGTAAGCAAATTCGATGATGCCTACCTGTTTGCTCCAAATACTTGAGGCTCATCTTGTCCACAGGGAAGAAGCCGACGGTGGCTCCGTACTCCGGGCACATATTGGATATGGTGGCTCTGTCTGCTATGGACAACTGAGACACACCGGGACCAAAGAACTCCACAAACTTACCCACAACTCCAACTTGACGGAGGTTCTAGAGATGTAGATGCACACACATATACATACGTATTTACAGAAGAAAAAATATATACAAATAATAATAATATGGATTGAAATGATCTCAAATATTTTCTTTACGAATTTAAATTAATATAATTCTATTTCTGTCAAGATATTTAAACCAGTGAGCAAGCAAATGCGAGCTCATGTGTGTACAACCCCATCAAGCAGCTCTCCAAACTTATCCAGTAATTATCAAGCAGGATACAAGGTTGAATTAGAGGACATGGCAGGGATGTTGAGGAGTTGACACACAAACACAGATGCACGACATAACCATGTTAGGTAAGGGGTAGTTCGACAACATACCCTCAAGGAATAGACTGGCAGCTGTAAAATAAATATTATATTTTGATCACCTCTCTGAGAAATTATTTTAATCACCCTCTCTCAGAGAGATTATTTTGATTACCCTCACAGAGAGATTATTTTGATCACACTCTCGGAGAGATTATTTTGATCACCCTCAGAGAGATTATTTTGATCACCGTCACAGAGAGATATTTTGATCACCCTCTCGGAGAGATATCATAAAGAGAAGTGGAGGAGTTCTCAGTCTATTCATTTTTCAGTGAAATGTTCCTTGAGTATCAGAAGAAAGTAGAATAAAGATCACACACACACACCGAGAGATTTTCACGGAACAGATACAGTGAACGTTGCAAGGCTGGGAGAGGATAGAGCAGAAAGCTATGAAGATGATACAAGATCAATATCTATAGTGGACCTGTCCCTTCTACTGCCATCTCAACTAAGGCATATGGAAAGGGAAGAACAACCACCACCAAGCACCAGAATATAGCAGAAAAAGATGTCTATTTTCTCCCATAGGAATATGTACAAGATAGTGTAGGTAAATAAGTCACATGATCATCACTAGCCTGGATGATGACATACGAACAAACAGTCATTTAAGCTGTCTACTTTGCTATCAGGATCTACGTTTGGGGGGGGGGGGGGGGGGGGCTGACCTTCTGTTTGTAATTTAACTAAGTTCATAAAATGAATCCAAGACATCACAAAAACCACTAAAAGAGGGCATTGACTCCACACCCAAAAACTTTGGAATAGAAATCCACCCATTCCAATGTCGCATTGTGTTTCACACCATATGAACCAGCCTTTACAGTGGTGGTGTGGATATCGTTACCTTGGTGATGGTGAGCACGACATCTGTGGATGTGGACAGTGAACCAATCTTTCCGGTGAGCTTGTAGCCCACCACCTTGGGCAGCACCATGCTGATGGCCTGGCCCAGCATCACAGCCTCTGCCTCGATCCCACCAACACCTGGCCACACACACACACACACACATACAGAGGCAGAGCACATGTTTATGACGGGAATGAAATCACGGGGAAGAAAAAATACAACTAATAATACTAGCACCCTCCGAGTGCAACCTTAATCACCATGGTGACCATCATGTCATGTCAAAATAATTTCATGGAATAAACAGAATTTCAAGTGTGTGTGTGTGTGTGCGCTCGCTCGCGTGTGTGTACATACCCCATCCGACCACACCAAGGCCGTTGATCATAGTGGTGTGACTGTCCGTGCCCACGATACTATCGGGATACAGCACACCCTCAGAATTGAACACCACACGAGCCAGGAACTCCAAATTCACCTGCAAAAGTTAGCAACATTAAGTTTGCATGTACACACACAGATAGACAAGCAAACACACTTCATTTCAACCCTTCCTCTCATCATCACTACAAAATAGTGTCACAGTAATGTTCAAGAACCACCCCCTTGTATTTTAACGACTGACAGGTGCTATACTATGAGTAACACAAAACATCCATTAAACCAATCAATGTTGTTTGCAATCCACACCTTGTCAATGCAACGCCCACACTTGGTGAAGCACTAGAAGAACTCTGCTGGGATATGCACAGCTACCAACACAACACACACACACACACACACACACACACACACACACACACACACACACACACACACACACACACACACACACACACACACACACACACACCTGATGGACTATGCCTGAGCCCGGTGGGACTATCTGCATGTTATTGAAGGCCTTGGCTCCCCACTTCAGAAACCGGAATCTCTCCTTGTTTCTTTGAAATTCAAGCTCTTGGTTCCTCTCCAACGCATCATCACTACGACACAATCGACAGAGACAGTGATGGCTTGAGCCATATGGAACACATAATAACATGTCAAGATAATCACACGCTGTCACCTCTGCCCAATCAAGAGTTCAATAAAGAGATTATAGGCATTGCAAACGGGTAATCCTAAATCACTCTAACTCAATAGCACCTTAATCTTGATTTCATACAACTTCAACCCTTTTCCAATTTCTTCATAGTGGCAGAAAAACAATTATCTGAGAAAATCTTATAGATATTCACTAACTGTCATTACAACAAGAAGAAATGAATGCACGGGTCAAGTGGACGCACACTGGGAGGCATTAATTAAGGTTTATACGACTTGTAAAAAGAAAAAAGAAGGCAAGAAAAGGAACAAGAGTTGTCATGTGCATGCATATTTCCATGCTCACACTGCGTCATGCACTGACAGACATGTAACTCTCTCCAGGGCAAGGAAATACTTCATCCTATGTAGCTGTTGCATAACAACATGTTACACTGACTCTACAGACGCTTACTTCCTGTACCTGCCAAAGGCGTCCACTTGAACGGAGTGATCTATGACCAGGTCAGATGGAACCACAGGATTGACACGCTTGGGGTCTCCTCCGAGCTTCTTCACTGTGTCTCTCATGGCAGCAAAGTCCACCAGAGCAGGCACACCACTGCACGCACAGGGAGAAGAGAAAGGGTAAAAGGTGGGGTGAGAAAGAAAGAGAGGGAAGGAATCATTGTATTAGGAATAGGACAGATACTATATCTTCCAACTACTGCTCCTGATAAAGTTCTTTTTGGCATACAGCTTATTCACTTTGAATCGCATATTTCCTTCCTGTGGGTGTGGTCATGTAGTGACCCAAATATTTGCAGGGTAGTAAGAGTGGTCTGAGACTCCAGCTGCTTGGGAACAAACGACCAAAATGTTAACCCACCTAACAGGTAATTAATTGTGTCTGGTGTAGGATTGTCTTGACTCTACCATATCAACCCTTTACCAAAAAAACCCAACAACAACAAAGGATTGATGTGTTAGGTCAGAGTGCAGCTTAGATAGGGGCAATAAAGAGCGTGAAATAAAGAGCGTGAAATAAAGAGCGTGAAATAAAGAGCGTGAAATAAAGAGCGTGAAATAAAGAGCGTGAAATAAAGAGCGTGAAATAAAGAGCGTGAAATAAAGAGCATGAAATAAAGAGCGTGAAACAAAGAACATTGTTGATTTGTTATAGCTCAAGTCTACGGTCGCCATCTCTCTTCCCCCCCCCCCCCCCCAACACACATTCTCAATGGTAGCCATCTCTCCACACAACACACACACACACACACACATACACACACACACACACACACACACACACACACACACCTCTCTCTCCACACAAAACCCAATAGCCACTACTGATCAAATGAATTCAATGAATTTTCATGTTGTGACAAGGTTGTTGATGGTGGGCCTCAAGTGGATGGTTGCATATTATCCAATTACAAGAAACCATCACAGTACTTCCTGTTGACCACTAGACACACCCTGGGAACATTCCTAATGCATAGCCTTTGTTGTGGTGAGGCATGTGATCTGAGACAGAGGCCCTCCCCAGGCACACAGGATGCAGCCACAATCACACCACACAGTTAATAACACAGATAAGGAAACACCACCATAGCTCAGGGGCAGCAGAAGCCAGGGATGCTCAGCATAGACACAGACAAGAAGTGGACCACATTATTTGCCACCTGGTCAGTCGGTAAGGCAATGTACTCAATTGATCAGTCAACACTGCATATTATCTGACTTGTGCATACAATAAATACTCTTGTCTAGATTCCATGCCACTCAAGGAATGTTGGTGATGGTGATGGTGAAGAAGCTGCAGGATTCAAGACAGCCATTTTTACCGTTTTGATCATCTAATGGCTACGGATGCTTCTTGAAGAGTTCAGTGCTCAGTAAGACACATTTGAGGTCATTGGAAACACACCATCAATATACTGTGCACCCACAAGGATACATAATGCAGACATAAGAGAGAGACACCTCTGCTCTTCATACAGTTATATGCATTTAATAAGGTCAAAGGTTACACAAGATTTACCTACAATATCACAGAAAGACAGATAAAAAAATATATCTTTTTTTTATTTTTTAAATGCGAATAAGTATTCAGCTTTTTATGCACTTGATAAATTAAACACTTTACATATGAAGAGTTAATACCATCAGCAACATAAACACTCCAGAGCCAACACCCTTCATGGCCACAATACAGTAGAGATTGCTGGAGCAAAAGGACTCACGTAAAGTCTTGCAGGATGACACGGGAGGGTCTGAAGGGAATGTCAACCTGCTTCTCCTGCGTCTGCTCCCAGTCCAGGATGTTGTCGACGTCTTTGGAGTACACCTGGAACTGGTCACAGTTCCTCATGGCCGACTCAAGCAGCACACGGATGGAGAATGGAAGACGACCTGGATAGCAGATGATGCATACACAATCAGTCAATGTGCATACGTGTACATGCACTTGAAGTCCTCGTCCAGTTGAGTGTTTGAGTGTGTCGGATTTGATGCATTGGATTGGAAAATACTTGTGGGAAGCAAGAATGAAAAAAGGTTCAGTTTGTTAAAGCCCGGGAAAGTAAGTGTAATAAGACAGGGAAAACAAGTGTCTGAGACTGAGAAATAAGTATGGAGTTACACGCAAAAGTTCAATTAAAGTATGTAAATTTCACCAATCATTAGATCAAAAAATATTTACAGTTACTCATTCCTCAAACAGTACTTAATTATCATTTTCCTACCAATTTTTTTTAATTTTAATTCCATAGAAGCTACTTCTGCAGTATAAAAATTAAGCTATTCAAAAACACAAGATTCACAGGTCTGTCACTGGAAAACTAATTATGTACTATTTGGTCCAACAATAAATTTGTTGGTTAATCCTAAAGAAGCACACCAAAAGAATGCAGAGAAATGATTGTGCAGAGGAACATGATTATCCTTATCAAGGCACAGTTCCAAGGTTGCCATGGCTATAGCCTTAGACCTTACTAGGAATTGTCTCAACATCACCTTAATTTAAACTTCAACCCTGATTACATTAGTCTGAGTAAAGTAATGCCACAAGGAGCACCAGTTAATGCATGACCTCTAGTTAAGTGATTAGGGATAGTCTGATGTACTATTCTGTGCAGGAAGACAGAGGAATTATTATAGTCATAAGGGAAGGGGGCCAGATATTAGGGAGCCAGTGCTCACTCTTTGAAACTGGACAGGGAAGAGTCACGAGTACAGCACCCACATACTGACTCACCATATTTGGCAGGGTCAATCGCTCCAACGTCATAATACTTCAACCTCTGGTCATTCAAAGTTAGGTTCTTCAGAAAGGAAGAGAACGGATTTTCTAAAGAAGAAAAAGAATAAAGGAGAGATAGACAAGTTTGATTGATACATGACCATACTATGGACTGTACCATAGAACTCAACCATCTAATCCCAGCAATGTCAACTAGATAAACTCAACTATTCCTTTATTTGTAATGCAATGCATGAGGGGCTTCTATTGCATAAAGACATTCAGTACCCTTACATAGTGCTATCCACTGTATCTTTTTTTTTTTGAGGGGGGGGGGGGATCAGATACAGATAAGCATTAATTTTAAAAAATGTAAGGAAAAAGAGAAAAAAAAATGAAGAAGTATTCATGTCTGTTTGACAGATGGCCTAACAGAGTAATAATTTATTGCCACACAATAGCTGAAATCATGGAGAAGTCATTCATAATTCAAAATGAAATAAGAATGCATAATTCGAATATGTTCCAGTTCATTTTGTTACTAGTGACACAGAAACAAAGTTAATCTAAATAGTGTAACTTGGATAGTGTCTACAAGTTTCTTCTGTTTAAAAAACCAACAAATAGCTATGACCCCAGATAAACAATAACAGTCACAAACCCACTAGAAATCCTCCTTCTACTACCCCCCCCCCCCCCCCCCCAGAACAGTACTGTACTGGGAGACTATCACACCACACTCAGGGAAATATAAATTTTGAATCAGTTCCCAAGTCCACTTTCCAGCTAGGAAGATCTCAAATTAATTATCTCCAATTAACAAGCTTTCACCTAAGCTGACTAATCTTACCAGCTCGAATTAACCTGCTTTAAGATGACTATGATCTTACCGGTGGCCATAATGGGTGTTTCAGAGGGGTGAGAGTCAATAGACCAGTACGCCACCACAGAAAAAGTTGGCTCACCTTTCCTAGGGACAGGGATTCACTGACCCAACCTTAACCACTCCCCACTTCATCAATAGCGTGTTGGTAAGTAAGTTGGCATGGAACGGGTTCTGTTATTTTTGGTTTTTCGTGAAGACCTTCGTTTAAATGTAGTGTTATCTCTCTGGTGGCATGAAAAGCTTCAAGTTCAAAGATTAATGTTTCAGCTAAAATTCATACCTGTGCACTTCAGATACATTATAGTGATTTCAGTTTATATTCTTTCCTAAGCACTGCTACTTACTAGTTATAGTTGGTTATTGATTTAAATAAATATAGATTTAGATAGTCAATCAACAACTATTAATAGGGTGTTGTTTTTTTTCTTCTTTCTTTTTTTTTCTTCTTTCTTTTTTTTTTCTTCTTTCTTTTTTTCTCTCTCTAGCAAGCTGTCTCTCTTGCTAGGACACTTTCTGTGGATCTCAAAATTGCCCAAACACCTCCCACTATATGTATAGTTTGCCAGCAGCTGTCTACCTCTAAGTTATTCTACTCCCAAACAGAAATTCAAATCACCACAAAATTTAACTCTATTTAGGGTAGCGCTGGAGTGCATATATTGCATTTCATCATGGAGAATGCTCTAGGAGAAAAGAAAAAAAAATTTCAAATGTTACCCTGTACAAAAAAAAAAAGCCTAAGAAACCATGGCCAATGGATTAAAGCACAGGTCTCCCAAGCTTAAAGTCGGAGGTTTGTATCCTGGACTGGGCTTTAGTCCCCTATATTTCCCCCAATTTACCCTCCTTTTTTTCCTTTCCTTTTGTTCTTTCAAATTGATACATATTAATACTATCCCATCTCACTGTTATAATATATATAATAATAAATATATATTATAATATATAATAAATCCCTATGTAATGTAGCAAACAATTTACATAATTTTGTAACTATATTGGAAAAACAACAAGTAGAGTGGGTTTCCCCCTGGTTTATATTTTACCCAACACTTAACAATAAAGGTAGAGAACTTATCCAGGAGTCTGGACATTTATGTTTGCACAAATTTAGAATGATTTATTACATACTAGCAGACTACCTGTGATGCCACAGATGTAACATGCTCACACAAAGAGGTGTGACCCATCTCATTTCCATATCAGGGATGTATTTGCATGTCCATGAATTTGATCTGCCAAAAGTACCATAAATAAATGACATCATTTTTGGCATTTTTTTTCTTGATACGTCCACAGGAAGGGGTGTAGTAAAGTTACCCAAACTTTTTGGGCTAAAATTCATTCTCGTTGTAGGTGTAGGATGTGTCAATTCTGCTCTACATCTGCTGAGGAGAAGCGGGTTTTATTTGTTAAGGTGATTAGGCTGGGAAATTGGTGTGGCCAAATGTCGAATGTGTCCCAGCCCACAGCCATCTGATGTGCCCAGGTGTGGTTGGGTGGGACCCAGTCCCTAGAGTGATGATGTGTGTTCATGTCAAGTTTTAGGTCTAAGGATTTGTCAGAAGTATCATTTTTGACATTTTTAGCCTCATATGCCAACAGAAAGTGGTGTGCCAGGTGGCCAATTTTTTTTTATGGCTGATAACCATCCTCGATGTAGGATTTTTATAAGTGTAGGATCTAGGAAGATGATTTGGGCTAGGGGGCTTTAGGGCCTAGTGCCACCTAGCCAGACCTTTTACCAAACCAGTATGCTTGGTAATTGTATAGATTTAGTAAAGGGTTGTCTACCAAAACTGAACTGCAACTTGGTGCAGACCTTCCAAGTGTCACATCTCCAGGATATTTTCATCCAGGATATTTTCCACTTGTCCATCCCATTCTCATGCCTCCAAAAATTTCATGGCATTTCATTAAAGGTTAACCCCCATAAAATTTATAAGCAAGCAGCAAGCACATTCACACCAGAGGCAAGAGAACCACTAAGTTATGCAAAGTGTGGGGCACTTTTCTTACAAACCACAGGAGTTAGCTACTCATTTTGAGTCATTCACATGACATGTCTTTAAAGAACGATTTCCCACAGGAAGTTGTCTTCACTGCCAAGAACCAATCTGGCTGAAAGTTGTCATGTGGTCTCCATGTGACCTGGAAGTGTTATTACCCTCCCATAGGCCTGGTTTGACCAGTTGCACCTTCATAAAGTTTTTTTTTCACTGCTAAGAAACAATCGTTTTAAAATTTTTGCATGTGGTCTCCAAGTGTAACATGAGTTATTTAGCCAACTTATTTCAAGTATAGAGGAAGCAATCAAATATAATAAACAGCCCAAAAAGGCTCACTTAAACTGGGCATCATATAAAACTCTCTGAACTGAACACGAGATATGAAAATCAAAATTATCATATATTGATCACAATGCAATAGTTTATATAACCACACTGTGGTAACAGTACAATCTTAGTATAGTCTTACTATAATACACATGTGACAGGACAGTATTAGCTAATACCCTCCTAGCCACACCCATAAAATAGTGATGGAGACAGACAAATTGGTGAATCTGGACAATCAAGTGGAGCAAGAGTTAATCAAATAGCCAAAGAAAACACATCTTCACACACACAGAAGGGTAATTACACTTTGGTCACATGGAAACCACATGATCTTGCTCTGCTGGACCAGTCAGGCTGAAACTTGCCATGTGACCATGTTACTATGTTAATACCTTACCATGGGTCAGTCTATGGAGCCAGATGGATTGAAAAGGGGATAGTCCCTCTGTTTACTGTTGCCAGTTTATTGGTGATTCCAGTTAAAGTGTGTCACATGCCAAAAATGTAATTTCAGTTGCAGATATTAAAAGTGAGTTTATAAAAATATGTGAATAACCAATTTTCGAGCATTTAAGTATACAATCAACAGCCCATGAAATTTCAAAATTTACATTTCATCAAGATTTCACTGCTAACTATACTCTGCAATATGTGACATTTTACAATTCTGACCAACCAGGTTTGTTTACAAGATCTAGTAACTGGCTCATGAAAACCTGCCTATAGTGATCAGATGGTTAACCACCATGATTTTGTTTGGTCAACAAAATTAGTGTAAAAGTATGAATGCCAGCACCCACATTTCTTCCAAGATGCTACCAGCATTTCCCTACTTTGTTGCACTAATACAGTATTATGAAGGGAAGCTGAGCCATAGCCATCAGTGTCAAACCCTTCCAATTGATGGCTTAAGCACTTACTCAAAGTAAGAGTGAAAAAAAAGAAGAAAGAATAAAAATGGTGGTGGGTCAAGTGTTGGTAGTTTGTCATTTTTGTCTGAATGACCTGAAGCTCTGAACTGCAAGATTACCCTGGCTCACAGATATCCACCCTGACTAACAGTACTACAAAAATGCTAGAAACTAAGTCTAGGACTCCAGGAAATTGTGAAGTATGACATAGCAAACAAAACCCACCAAGTAATGCATGCCCAGGTTAGCGTGATATGACACTAGCATGCCAAGGTTCCTAGCCCTAGCCCTAGCCAATTGAACTTTACAACCGTTTGATAAGGCATTGATGATTGGTAGGTGTTAAGAGACATAGAGTTAGGTTAATGGACAGATACTAAGAGCTGTTGGAGCAAGAATTAATGAAAGAATTAAGTGATGTATGATGAATCAGAGGTATGGTCAGTATTACAATTACATGTGGAACAATGACATTGTAGATAAAAAAATTTATGTGGTGAATCAGGGTTTAAGTGATCCAGGAAATAATACCAAACAGGATGTTTTATAGAGGTAAAACTACAAAATATAATAATAGGGGGGGAGTGCATTCCATAAAGGAACAATTTGATTAAAATAAAACTTATTCGAAGTAAACATCAGCAGTAATTATATTTGAGCTTATTAAATGAGGATAACTGAGTGGAGGTGAGGAGAAAGAATTAAAGTTAGGAATATTAAAATTGGTTCATGGGTATTTAATACAACTGACCATAAATGTCTTGTAGTTTGAACCAGTACATTAAGGGGAATGATTGCAGGGTGATTAATCTTCATTTATAGTCTGAATTATAATCATTTAAAATGCATTTCATAGCTCCCTGCTGAATCCTTTCAAGTAAGGTAATGTCCTTGATAGGACAAGGTCTCCATACTCAGGGGCGTAGCCAGGATTTTGAAAAAGGGGGGTAAATAAGAATGACTTTATAACCATCTAAATAAGTGAATAAATTCTAATAGCTCTTACTCTGTATGCATTCCCAGCCATACACTCCTTCAATTTTGAAGCAACAGTGTCAAGAGGTATATCAAAGGAATGGGCACCCCTAGCTCTGAAGATATTGGTACTGTTTAAAAAAAAAAAAAAAAAAAAAAAAAATTGTTTTGGTAACTAGGCTGTCTGGCAAAAGTGATAAATTTGTCTTTTCAGACAGGCTTATTTAAACAGCTGCATTGAAAAAGGAGAGGGGTGGGAAAAATTGGGAAATAAATATTTTGGTAAGGGAGGTGGTGGAAGATAATTCATTTTGAAAGCAATGGAATTAATAAATTAAATAAGTGGATTATTATTTTTGAAGCTACAGAGTCATGAGGGATATCATAACAGAAATCTAGCTTTTCAGACAGTAGTGTGGTTTTCAATTTTGATAGTAGGCAAAAGTGAAAAGGAAAGGCCATTTTAGCCAGATTAATGAGCTGTACTTTGGAGCAGCTGCATTGAACAGTCTTAAGGGTAGTAGCATTCTTGTGGCAAACAAAAATTAAGGACAGAATTCCAGATAAAGAAACACCCAAGAGAAAGTCTGATTACAAGATAAGAAATGAGTGCACCTTGAAATTTTCAACAATTGATTAATTATAATTGAGTGGAATTATTTTTTTGATAAATAGTCAACTTTGCAAGCAAAGCTGCAAGTACCCACCAACAACTGTGTACAGCACATCACATGTGCACACACAAATAATGCTGTAAGATACTGGTCACATCAACAGTAAACACCATGGCAATGCCAACCTTGCATTCCAGCTGCATATAGTCTTTAGTTGATTAAATAAGAGGTGATCAAGATCAATAAAATGAAAGTGTATAGCCAATTAAGAGGTCAAAAATCTGAAAGTTGAATTCTTCTTGGATGCAATCTTGAAAATTCATCAATAACTTCATCAATGTCAATAGGAATATCCTGGTGTAAATGGAGAAGAGCGAGGTTGGAGAGTCTTTCATTGCTCATGGTTGATCTCAGGGCAGTTTTGATTCTCTTAAGCCCACTAAATGACCTTTCAGCAGTACAAAAAGTTACTGGAAGAATACATAGAATTGTTATGAGAGCTTTGATATTGGGGGGAAAGTTAGAGGTTTGAGACAAGGTAGAGTTAAGTGCTGATGGAAGTGAACCTGACCCATGCTCTTTCTCTTCTGATTTCCACTTGATATACCAACTGTGGACCTCGCTTCTGAGAGAAGAGATATTTGGGAGGTCTCCAGAATATAGCTCTCCCACTTTCAAAAGAACATCATGAACCGTTTGAAAACATTCTTTTACTATTAGTGATGGTACCAGATACAGGCCCTGGAGAGCAGTCTTTTGATGCAAACTAAACCTTTTTTCTAGTTCAACTTGAAGATGGTCCAAAAGTGGAATACTGATGGTTCTTTTGAAGTATTCAGAAGGACTAGAAGCTGGTGTGGATGCTCTGTGAGACTGTCGACCACATATCCTGGGCATTGATGGTGTGGTACCCACTTTGTCACATTTCAGAGACTGTTTCATACCATCTTGAGTGGTAATAGTTGACTTGTTCTCTGACTTCCTTGAGTGATGCTGTCAATGTATTGATCTCAGATACTGTCTGAACTATGTCTTTGGCTTCCTCTTGAAGACTAGTTGTGAGGCCTCTCAAGTACTGAAGACACTCATTGGTAATGACGAGTGCACTGATAAATTCTGTGGTCGTTATTGCTAGTAAGAGATTTCTAGCATCTGTCACACTCTCAGCAGACCACAAGCTAGAACCTTCTGTAGAAATGCTCTCAAAACAAACAACAAGCAAATAATGAATTTTTTTGACACGATCAAGAGCATCAATGTGTTCAATCTATCTTGTTCTGCAAAGATCTTTGAGCTTTAATACCTTTGATTCAGGCTGTGCATTCTGTATAGCTTCTTCCAGTTTCTTCTGGCGCTTAGGGTGTGCAGAAAAAAAGAGAGAGTCTCTTCACAATACCAATCATGTTACGAACACTTCGATCCTCAAATGAAGCAACTACTGCCAAATTTAAGCAGTGAGAAGCACAGTGAGTATAGAACGCTAGAGGATATTGAGACTGTATTCTCGCTGCAACTCCTCTTATCTTCCCAGACATGTTGCTGGCTCCATCATAGGCCTGACCACACATCTTAGATGGATCTAAATTATTTCTAACAAAACCCATCATCTTGTATGCCAATGCTTGTCCAGTAAGGCCACTGTCACATTCCAGGAATGAAACAAGATCCTCTCTGATAGCATTGGTTTCAGGATCAACATACCTAAGAACAATGCAGAGTTGCTCTTTGTTTGAGCAGTCAGTGACTTCATCAGCTATCAATGCAAATCAACAACTGTTACAAACTTTTCGTAAGATCATACCACAAATTTGATCTCCAAGTATGTTAATTAATTGATTCTGGATGTCAGGGGATGTATATGTGGCATTTTTAGCAGCACTGTTGAGGTGATCACTCAATGTTGTGTCACCTGCAGAAATACGAAAGTTAAGAAGAGCCCAAAAATTGCCATGGTTGTTACCTGCTGCTTGTTCACCTTCTATATCTGACAAACTATCCTGGTTACCACGAAGACTAATATTCTGGCGACCACACAAAGCAATGGTTTCTATGATAGACCGAAGTTTCTTCCTGTTGATCTGAATTGTTTCTCTTGCTCCTTCTCTCAGCTGTACTAACACACTTTCTTGCTTACCACTCATTGTTACTACAAAGACATCACAGACAACAATTGCATCCTTGTGGTACTCTGGCAGCATGAAAATCACACATCTCATACATTTTCTTGAAATTTGGGAAAGCTGTCTCAATAAACACTCCTCTCCCTTTCCGTATATCAATGCTCTTAGCAAACAGAACACAAGGCATACAGTACCCGCCATTCTCCTTCTGGCTATATGACAACCAGCTGTACCTGGTCAAGTATCGATGCAGAAAACCACGACCATCTTTATGTGGAAACTGATAACTGACATCAGGAGTGAATTTATGGGAGTTAATATTTTTCTTGTTCAGTCAGTGATGTTCTTCTTTTGGTCAAATCTGCTATATCCATATTAGTCACTGATACTTCAGGTTGTGGCTCAATTTGAGGCTTCTTTGGTAATGGTGGAATAGAAGAGCTGGTTGAAATTATATTCTCACTGGAGCCCAAATCAGGTGGAAAAGTAGAAGAGGCTGTGGAAGAACTATCACTTGGATGATCATTGTATAAAGAAATTGATCAGTATAATATCTAATTCTTATCCATTGAATTTATTGTAGTGCAATAAATTGTATAAAAAAAAGGAAGGAAGGAAGAAAAATGTATGTATATATATATATATATATATATATATATATATATATATATATATATATATATATATATATATATATAATATAATGTATTCAGAGTCCAATTAGCTAAATTGAATCTGTGTATTTTATCTGGGGTTTGAAGATCTCTTTTTGAAAAACCTGTGCAGTGATTGAGACATTGTTCTGGATTCCTCACTTAGCTTGCTACACTTTTTTAAACTGTCAAGTTTACTGGCAGCTGCTTTCAACTAAGACCGTGCTTGGGAAAGCTGCTATTGTGGTTGACTTGGTGAGTGATCTCCCAAATTTAAATTTTCATTTCCATTATTCTATAACTATAATAATTATTTTTTCAGGTCAGAATTAGATAGTAGTTTACAGCTGTTGGCATTAGGTATGCTGCTACTGTAGGTGACCTGGTGAACTGGAAAGTAATTAACTACCAATACCAAAAATCAACAACAACAAAATAATAGATAAAAGAAAGTCAAAATTTCATTGCCATCATTCTCTAAACTCTAGCTAACTGTTCTATTTTGTAAAGAAATTTGAAAGTGCTTCAGGGCTGTTTTCTAAGACTGTGGTTATTCAAGTAAATTCATCATTTTTTAGCCAAGCAAAGCTGAATATCCCTGCTATGCTAAAGAAGAATATTTTAGCCTGTTTCAGCAAGCTATGGATTGATTGAGACCACAGTAGAACTATTTCGGCAATGCCTTAGAAGTTAGTGAAATTTTGACCTCAGGTTAGCTATAATGTATGGCTAAGGTATTAAAAAAAATAATAAAAAAAAATCCAGAAAAAAATGGGGGGGGGGGGGGGGCAAATGCCCCTTTTGCCCCCCCCCCCCCCTGGCTACGCCACTGATACTTGGGAGCAGAAACTTAATTTTGAACACCAAAGAGATAAATAAAGTCTTCTTAAGTTGAATTAAGGATTTAATAGTATGCCTTATTAAATTTAGGGATATGTAAGAACACCTAGAGATGTTCTCAATGTGGCAAGACTAGCATAAATTAGGTGTCATGATTCATGAGCACACCCAAGTCTCTTTGGGTAGTTGTGGTAGACACTTCAGTATTCCCTATTCCAGGAGAGATTCAACTGACAAAACACTTGCTTGGATTTAGGGAGAGATTCCATCTATGTCACCAACTAAATAGAGCATTGACGTTGTTTTGAAGTAACTCACAGTCATGGGATGATGAAATTTCCTTTATTAATTTGTGTCATGGCCAATGAGGTAAGGGTTGAAAAGGAAATAGAGTTCTGAGGGTCATTGATATAAATGAAAAAAAAGTAATGGGCCCAGGATGTTGCCAGAAAGGACAAATAGTTTTTCAGAGGACAATCCATCAATTTCTTTGTATTGTGATCTATTTGAAAATAGGCACAGAACCAGCACCAAAGGAAACCAGCATTGCCTAATCTCCACAGTTTATAAAGAAGTTCAGCCTGGGGTACTGAATGGAAAGCCTTTTTAAAGTTTAGATAGACATGTATAGGTAGAAAGGAATGGGAGCAAGTTAGTAGAGCAAAAACTATTTTTTTAAAACTGAATTGATCCATGGATACTGATTGGTCTCTGATTAACTTTTTTCAGCTAAACAATCTTCCTGTGGGTGTAGCTATGACAATACCACACCCATTACCATGCCCACATGTGTTTGAT
>OZ017783.1:5044573-5103434 GCA_963969325.1 Lycopodina hypogea | reverse complement strand
AATGAAAATTGTGAAGTACAGTTTAAGGGCAGAAATTTTTATATCATAAAATGTATATTAAATAAATTGTTTTAGAAATATATCATTGTTTAATGCTCAGATATCATTGGCATGTTCTGTAGTATTAACCTGGGTGCTAGGCCAGTATTTCTCTACTCACCTGTTGAGAGGGAGGGAGAGGTCGACAACACCTAGATTAATTAAACATCCAACAAAAGTTTGTTTTTCAAAAAAATATCTAACCTATCTATCAATAAAGTTTTTTCAGCCCAATTGGAGGGAAATTTGAACAGGATTATAAATTAGCAAAATTTACTTGGGAGAATAAAGATGAACAGAATAGGACAAAAAAAGGACAGACTATTTTTTTGGCTGGAAGTAGCCTGTTAAAAGAACAGTTTTAGGACAATTTTTTTCTTTGTAGCCAGAATTTTTTCCTGTCCTAATTTTATTTTCCATTAGGACAGTTTCTGAATTTTCTGGCTGTGAAATAGGACTACCGGCAATCATGCCGTACATTTAATACGGTGGGTTTTAAATCTATGATTTAAGTGAGCACTACCCCCTAAAAAAAAAAAAGGGGTGGGGTTACTGTGGTTTTTAGAAACTTGCCCGAAGTATATTTAGTAGCGTGATAGGACACGCCACTTAGCAATGACGTAATGGATACGCATTACGTGACGTGTCACTTCTTCCATTGCAGTTGTGTCGATCATTAAGTGTGAGTTTCTGTGAATTGTTGACTTGGTAACTGCGTCAACCTGTCCTAACTTCTGGAGGAAACCCACCCAAACGTGGAACCATGGACGCTGTTTTTGGTGGAAGGAAAGTTTCAATGAAAGCTTTAACTGACTTTTCCAGCTTGTAAGTTCTTGAACTGTTGTGAGGAGCTTAAATGTAACTGTACTGAGGGTGAGTAAAATGAAGGTTGGGGGGAAGGAGGAAGGAGGGGTAAGGAGGGAGAATGGAATTGAGTTTCTAAAGCTATAATAACCCTTGTTTGTTAATTTTCATTCAATCTTCTGGTTAAATCATTACATTCTGTCTAATGACTGTCCTTGTTGGTATTGTAAGCTGTGTGACCAAGTTTGATAGCTTATCTTTTTAAACTGAAGGCAGTGGGATAGGGTAAGTATGCTGTTTCTCATATATTCATACGATTTTACATTAAATTGGTAGAAAGGAAATGGACATAATTTGGTAAAGTCACTTAATTTCATTCTTGAAATGAAAAAAACAACATTAAGTCCTTGATTACATTCTTCAAGAAAGGAAGTGTATATTATACCCTGTCTCCTCTGAAATAGTACATTTGTCAAAATTTTATGGACCAATTTTAAAAACAACAGTAAAAAAAATCTTGTAAGGCCGGACAAAATTATCTTTAGTTTCTCAGGCATATTTTTCAAACTATTGGTGTGGTGAAGCGGCATGGAGTCACCGTGTGTTCTGGGGGGTTTTTTTCCAATTCTTTTTACATTTCAACTGCAAAATATTACAATTGCCATTGAGAGATAGTGGAACTAGCAGGTTACGTGATAAAATTTTTGATGCGGGGTACAAAAAGTTGATGCGGGCAGGCCTGAGAAACTAATTTTTTAAAATTTTGTCCGGCCTAACAAGAATAAAATTTTACTTTTAAATAAATGGCTTTACTGGATTGATCAGTGTAATAAAAGTAAGCAAAACTAACCAACTATATAGAACGCAAGTCATCTAATTTGTGTGTTCCAATCATTGTGCATAAATCTCATTGATCATTCCAATGTGGTCATTATGTCTTTGTATGGATGTTTGGAGTATATAAGCATGTTCACTGCGTGAATGGTGTGGATGTGTTGTGTGAGCATGAGCAGTAGGTGATTGGTCTGGTGCATGTGATGTTCTGCTCAAGTGCATAAAAACTGCATTAAGGATATGAAGAGAACTCATATTTCTAGTGCCTTGCTTTTCATATTCTCTGCCTTGAGGCCTAAAATTAGCCAAAGCATCAATATAAGAGTTTGTTGAGTCAAAAAATATATAATTTCCTCGTTCTCTACTTGCATTTGAAGTGTTCTATGTTCAAAATGCCGTGAGCTATGATATCATGCGTGCATGTGGTTACTGTATGAAATCCTTTTTTTTAACCTTATTTGGCCTATACCCATTCTAACTCAGCCTTGTCCTGAATGTAATGCAATGATAACTTCATTTGTTCATCATTAACTCTCTTTCTGTTTGGCAGAGATGCAGCTACCAGAGGTCATTTGAAGAATGTCTACTCTGCCCTGTCTCTCACTATGTTGTCAGCAGCGGTGGGAGCAGTTGGTTTCTTTTACCTGGGCATGTCGGTGAGAGCTCTTGTGTGTCATGTTGTAGGTGAAATAACCCTACAAAGATAAATGTGTATCAAAATGGGTAAATAGCAAGTAAAGTTAAATCACCCTCTTCTTACTGAGTGTTGTATTTCAGGAGCATTGTAGGGAAGATTTAGTGTCAGTGTGATGGTAACGTAATTTATAGGTCATCTTTACTATTACTGAGTGGCTAGATATGGCCCTGATCAAGTTCTGCATTTGTCTGACCCTGGCAATGTGTATATATTCACTAGTGCACAATGCCACAATTCTTTTGGGGGAAGAATGATTTGTTTCACGCTGGCAGATAATCTGTAATTTTATTTCAGGCAGAACTCTATTTAACAAGATAGTTCGACAATTTATTTTAATTTTTTTTCTTTTTCTCCTAGTTATTAACATTTAAAAGTTTGGATAATTCTGCAAATAGTGCTAAACATTATTGAAAGACTGTTTGAAACATAAAAAGAGTCTACCTATATTGGAAGGTTATCTCATAATTAAAAAAAAAAAAAAAAAAAAAAAAAACAGATTTAATTTAAATATTGTGCTGGATGCCACCTGCACCTGACAAATAATTAGTCGACAGTACTAGAATGGGTTTTTTTTAAAGTTATTGACTATCTTTCAGGCATAAATAGTTGGATTTTCAGACATTAACATATACAAAGGTAAGTGCAGGAAAGTTATTAGTAAGATCCCATTATATTATCAGAACTATTCTGGACCTGCTCTAATATAGTGTCTATTCATGCCTTGCTAGTTTCTAGTACTAAATGTGTGTCTGTTAACTCCTCTTAGACACATGGGCCAATTTTGATGAAACTTTGTATGAATGTTCTCTATACCCCCCAATATGCCTAATAATATATTGGTTTTGATAGCATACATACTGTAGTTGCCAGAGGCATTTTTCTGCATTTCTTGGCATTTCTGATGAGGTTCTGGTAAAGGATTATTGATAGCACACACACACACTCCAACCCCCCTCTCTCCCCTTTCAAAAATACAACAAAGAACTAAACAAAACAGCAAAAATATATATACAAGAAAAATATTTGTGTATTGGGAAATTTTGAAAAACTTCATAATTTTCCTCTTTTTTTTGGCACATGCCCACAACTGAGAATTGTGGTTGCTCTTGTAAGGGACTATTTTGCTCCTATGATAGAAGAGGGGAGAAAAAAGACTTTAGCATCTTTAATTGTGGATCGTGGGCATTCAGGAAAAGTGAGCAAAATTTAATATATAGTTGTTCACTAACCAGAGGAGTGGCCGTTCTGCTGGGATCCCCCTAACCGCCCACACCCCTCCTCCCCTGATCCTAGAAAACCATGATGTACCCCATGGGCATTGCCAGTGTTTGATGATGAGGAGGAGGAGAGGGGTGCTTTCCAGGTAGAATACGTTAAGGAGAACATAAGTTTGTGGCCATGAGAGAAATTTTTTTAGATATGTTCAATGAGAAAGGGTCTTTTCACTCGTTTTGACGCTACTAAAAAAATAGATATTAATATCATTCCATTTGAGGTGCAATTTTTAAGAATTAACATGAAACCAAAGTACAATTTAAATACTCTATGATAGACTGACATTCCTTCGTGAAGTACACAAAATAAAATTGTAATCCTGAACTATTAATTCAATCAAGCTGGGAATTTCTTTAATAAAATCATCAGAATGGATTAGAGTAAACTTTATAAACAGGATTGGACACCTATGTTTCCATCAAATGATATATATTTCTAGTTTATGTTCATGTACTACAATGTGTATTTTTATTTTTCCAGGCAATGCGTTTACCTCTGTTGATAATGTATGTGTGTCAAATAACAAAGAAAGATAGATTGACAATAATTAAAAAAATCACACATTATATCTGTAACATTGTCAAGATCAATGCTATCACAAAAATATCAATATGACAGATGAGCAAAAGAGATACATTTAGCTGGTTTTCAGTCATAGAATTCCTCTTAGGCGACCTAATGAACCCCAATAAAGAATTTGCCAGCTCTACTGTGGCTGAGATTACTGGAAGCAGTAAGGGTTTCTTCAGAATCAATGTAGCATTGGCTCTTCCAACCAGTATTGCATATATTGTTTGGTGCATATGTAGACACCATTTAGCTAGTATTTTGTTTCTCATGTCTCATAAAATAGAGCAGCAACAACTAAATGACAAATCTGCCAGCATTCTAACTATCATCTTGCACCTGCATGGTCAGATTAATGCAGCATATACTGACTGTCATAGCATGGCTAACCTAAACTAGGCCTATGTAACCTTGTTCTAAACCTCCACACCGTGAAGCGTACTTCTTTTGTTTTTTTTGGCACAAGCATACCTTAAACCACTTTTGGCGAAGTTAATAGGCTGACGCATGATCTACGTCGTTTCTGTAAGTAACCGCTGACTTTCAGGGGTATTGCTAAAATAACTATGATATGAGATCATTTTTAGATATTAATTGTACTCTTAACATATAACTAGTAACAACATGCACACACACACACGCACACACACATACACACACATCCTGAAATGAAACTAACAACGTGAAATGACTGTCGTGTTTAGATCAACCACAGAAAGAACTTTCACTTTCATAATAAATACCAGGTACTGCTAGATAACAAAAAGTGGAACTGTGTTACAGAAAATAATAATTTTCTGAGCTATACTTGTAGTTCAGAAAATATGTATAAATCAAAATACAAAGAAAGCCAAAAATCAATAGCTCTTCTCTCGTGACTTGTGACACTGCATGTCTTTCCTTCTGCTTGTACATGATGCAATGAAACCAACCACATGTCCAGCTGAAGGTACAGCTTGAAAAATTGATAATCTACAAACTTATTTTTGACCTATTACGTTCCATCCAATGCATTTTGGCTACAAATCTTCATTATTGGGTGAAGCAAACAGGGAGCAGCATAGTACTAGCCAAATCAGACTAACAGCAAGTAAGTCCATCCAGGCACAAGGCACAAAAGGAATGCCTGACTTCTCTGTGGGTATAAAAGAATATCCCTGGTGCCTATATATAGTGTTCTCAAATTGATAAAGTCTGTCCCTTTACATATGGAATGTGCCTGATGATGACACTATAGGTTGATTGAATCCTCCACTAGGCGTGAGCTGTACAGTTAATTCTTATGATTTCGGTTGGCTTACTATGGAGTGTCATGTGTTTTTCACCTGTCAGTTCATAATTTTGGATTTTTTGTTGTACTGTTTCTTATATCACAAAATGGAAACAATTCTTAAGCCCATGGATTGCAAGCATCACATGGCACGTGTGAATGTGAGGGAGGTGTGGCGTACACAGTCAGCACCTGTAGATACAAGATGTGATAATACCATGTTGTCTATATAGCACACAGCACCAAGTTAATGTGTCAAATCACTTATTTGATACTTTTCTTTCTTTGTGGTGCTGCTGTCTTGTCCCTGTGTGGATGCTTGTGGTTGAAAAACGATTAGCATTTCTATTCTAATATTTAGGTGGCCCTGCTATCAGTGATTGGCTCTCTGGTGCTGCTCATGGGCCTATCCTTCACTCCACATTCTGCAGAGAACACCCCCAAGAGGCTGGGTAAGGTGTTGTCCGTGTGGCTGTCATTGCCATAGGGTAGTGATCTGTGTAAGAATCCTCCGGAAGTAGTGTGGAATAATGTATGCCTGACCACTATCAAAGTATCACCAATTTCCCAATGTATTATCATGATCGAGTGATGTTTTGTGTACTGTGCACAGCAAGATCAGACGTTTATGTAAGTCCCGGTTAATGGGGAGGGTGAGAGGGAGTTCGTTAATTTTTAATCACCCTCACCAAGTTTGATTGTGTAGTGCTGCTAGCCCAGCAATTTTTCCTAACCATAGTCTGGTACAGATGAAATATTGGCTGCATTTTGAAGTAGAACGATTAGCTTAGACACACATTTAGAAGAAACATACTTAGTAATGGTCCTTTGAATATTTTTCTTAAGACAGCAATGGCAGCCATTTTTTCATAATGACTGCCATTACTATAACAGTAATGAGGGAAGATAATAGTAGTCAAATCATCAAATATTAGCAGAACTTTCGCATTCTTCTTGCGCTGCCTATGAATGGCAAACTCATTCAATTGCTGTGTTTGTGTACAAACCTCATATATTGTTTGAACAAACATGAATTACACAAGTGAATGTCACAAGGATTGTCAGCTCTTTGCAGTTGCAAGTGCACATATCCCAAGGACTGTATTAAAGATTTTTAAAATATCACACTAAATGCTGCATGTTAGTGCTTAGTATGTATAAAACAAGAGAATGTGCATGCATACAAAAAGGAGTGAAGTGAGAACTAGAGCTTGCATTGTTTTCTCAATAAGATCTGTTTCAGAGTCACATTTCTTTGAGGCCTCTGCTGTTACCATGAGCAAAGTGTGCATGCATTTGCCCGATGTTTGAAACATATGGAAGACTAAGACTTCTTGCACATGCTACCACCATCTGCACACCAAGTCCTATTGATAAAGTTGGGCAATACAAGCATGACATGTTTTATTGGTACACACCAGTTAGTTTGAGCTGTACTTTTCCAAGGAATTTGCTCTATTTTATCTTCTGGTTCCATTTCAAGCACTTTTGACAAATCTTGATATGAACGACCTTCAAGTCGGGCAATGCTAGTGCACAAGTTTAACTTGCTCAGTGAAGTATTGTTCCAAGAATGTCTCATAAATTTTATGTTACTGATTCAGTTGACTCAACTAGAACTAAAATTAGAGTGAACCAGTTCAGGTCAATGATACAGTGAGTAGATGTTGTTCAACCCATCCAGAGATAAGCAGTGAACATGGTGTAACAAAGTGTGCCCATGTCCACACACGCACCTGTCACCACTGGATGCTTGCTGTGTGTTTTAACCAAGAGGGTATCTATCTTAGTACAATGGAATCGCCAATGGTAAATTTTGAAAAATTTGACTATTGTGTGATATCAAAGGATGGAAGTTGGTGGTCGTAGCTGTGATTTTTTGCTTTTAATGTCTTCCATCATGGTTGTCCATATGTTATTGTTGCAATTTCCCTGTTTGTTCTACAGGTATGCTGTGTGGATTTGGACTTTGCACAGGTTAGGCACTAAATGGAGCTAATGCTACTTGATTAGCAGAAGTGTGTGCGTATTGTGTCAGTGAGTGTGTGATTTTTAGGTGTTATCCATAAGCGACCCTGTGGATATATGCTTTGCATGTACACATTAATTATCCTAGAGTACATCCCTTATAGGTACATAAGTACCTTTGCACATACTTACCTTGAAGATGCATTATTTTAAAAAGTCCAACTCTTGGACCCTGTCTTCCAGCCAATATATAGAAACGATTTGTTATTTTTATCATTGCTTTTATTATCATGTGCAATGGCAATTACAGTGTGGCATTTTCCCTCTGCTAATAGGGTTCAGCCTGGGTCCTGTGTTGGCCATGGCGGTACAGATAAACCCAAGCATCATCCCCACAGCATTCTTGGCCACCTGTGTCATCTTCATTTCTTTCTCCCTGGCTGCTCTCTACAGTGAGAGGAGGGCGTGGCTCTACCTTGGAGGTAATTCTATGATATGGTACTTATCTTACATTTTTTACCTGTGATATTAGCATTAATTTAAGACTGGTCATGTGGGTTGTCCTACACTATTATTTGAGGGGTACAATATTAGAATATCCTTGAAATTTGAATGTGCATATACAGGTCTGTTTGATGGAAGGGGGGAAATGGTGATTTTTTTAAATTATTATTATTATTTTTTTTTATTATGAAAAAAATTTTTTTTTTCTTCCATTTCTTTTATGTCCACAGATTCAGGCACACCATACTTGTTTTTATTTTTTGGTGGCACTTTTGCTGCAAAGAGTTGATCACTTTAGTGTATTAATTTGGAAATGCCTGTGCACTTTTAATGACTGATGGCAGTCAACCATTGTTAACACATGGAGTGCTTCATTGCTAAGATTATAAATTTGTTTGTAAATGCAGGTAGAGATCATTTTATGCTCCTTGAATGGTGTTTTAGCTAAAGCGGTTATTCTTATATTGTCATTTTAGGAATGTTGATGTCTGGCCTTAGTATTCTCTGCATGGTTCTGTTCCTCAACATGTTCTTCAGATCCTACATGGCCATGCAGGTATGCACGCAACACACATTTTACAGCCACATTCATGTTCACTTTTCATCTCAGAAAAAATATATAATAAAATGAGTTTGTGTACAGTACTTTCTACAGAAATTCTTGTGCGTGGCAGGCAGCCAACCAGTTTACTTTCTATTATTATAATTCTTCCTTCTGTTTGACATATTATTATTATTATTATGGCTACAGTTTGAGCTGTACTTTGGACTGGTTTTGTTCTGTGGATTCATCCTATTTGACACTCAACTTATCGTGGAGAAGTTCAAGTCTGGCAACAACGACTTTATCTGGCACTCCGTCGACCTTTTCCTTGACTTTGTCAACATCTTCAGGAGGTTGTTGATCATCTTATCCTCCAAGGTGTGTTGGAGCAACATGTGGTGGGCAGGGTGTGAGAGCAAGTTATAACATCTGTGGGTGGGGGCAAAAACTGCTCGTGTGATCTACATAGGAGCTACTTAGTTGATGTTAATCTATGCTGGTAACAGTACCATTGTTGAAGTATGACTGGTTGCATTGAATAGGTATATGCGAGAGTTGCTAGTGTGTGTACTCATTGTTATATCTTTATTGTGAGATTTTTACCTGCCCTTAAGGAAAAGAAGAAGAGGAATTGAACACCATCAGAACTTCCTACAAACCATAATTAAGATATGTGAAGTGTCTACCTGAACTTTAATAGTACACATTGGAATTGTTATTTCCCCCTTTTCATGATGTAGTCATGTGTAACTTACAAAGATAAGAACTTTCCTTCGTAATAACATTGATCAAGGGGTCTAAAAGTTCAGTCTTTTCCAAACTGAAAAAAATGGGGTAGTCTGCTGGGCTGGCATTATGTATACATTGTACTGTACTATTGGACTTTTTGTTTATGTGGTATCTATATTCATACTGACCTTCATTGAATTTCATGTGAAGTTGGTTTTTTTTTGTTGTTGTTGTATATATTAGTTTTGTGATTAGAACACACTATCAACCAAAACATTTTTTCTTTGATACAACAAAACTTTTTTAAAAAAAAGGAAAAGGTAATTTTACTCATTCATAAATACTTCAGCATCAAATTGTCCATAATCCCTGTATCATGGAAACAAGAAAGTTAGTTTTACATATATAGAAACACTATTTATTTTGTTGTCTTGCAATGTGGGAGAGAAGCTCATAATAAGATGTGCCCAGCTCTGATCTGTCGTCCACTAGCTTCTCCACAAACATCAAGCGATGAGGACCATCCTCCCTGTGTGTTTGTTTGTGGGGGTGGGGGAGTGAGGAGTAATATGAAAATAATAACCATGGCCAACTATGAAATGTATACAAACTCTTTAAAACTGTCATACATTTCCATCCCACTGTAGCCCACAAGTAATCATGCCAAATTTCATCATCACACAACTGCCAGTGATCAACATGCTAGTTAACAATCATTACACATAATACTACACTGTTTGCACTGCACATGGACAAACACCATGTTATGTACCTCATCACTTGTAGTGGCAAGAAATGTTGACGAGTGAATCGTATCTGACTCACAAGTTGCCGTAGCAACCTACTGCTCTCATTCTCCAGAACAGGCAGCTTCATCTAAAAAATAAAAAAAAAACAACACACACCACACAAACAATACACAATCATATCCAATGTTGTGAATGCAGATAACAATACACAATCTAACCAATATGATTATGTCTGGCTCAAATACAGTGTTACCCAGTCACGATCCCTTTATTTTCTTTTTCAGTGGAAGGGAAATATATACCATTTATTATTCGAGATTTGAATATCCAACAGAATTAATTTAGAGAATATTAAGATTGAATGAAACTGGAACATGTAATGGCAACAAAATGATTTTGTTAACTTACCATAATCTCAGGAATGGCTCCAAAATGTTTGACTCCTAATATTTGAGAGAGGTACTCAGGAGGTGCATTTTTACACACCCACAGATACAGACCCTGTGGAAAATTGAAAAATGAAATGCATTGCAATTACACAATAGCAGGAGAAAAATAATACGAGTTTGAAACATTTCAATTTAAAAAGAAGAAACATGGTTTGATGGAGAAAAAAAAGAAGAAACCATTGCTCAGGAATAAATCTAACATTGCATTTGTCACAAGATATATTGTGAACCAATTTCCTAAAGGTAAAAGATAATCGGTTAAATATAATTGCCTGTAAGTTGGCACATGACACAGGTAACAGATCATGTGATGCACAACATCACACCTAAAACACCAGCTACTATGGTTTCTCACAGTACATGCCACACAGAACTACATGCATGTGCATGGTAAGACCACATCACTGATAGGGTGGCAGATATGTACACACCATGCCATAGTCCATGAGGTACACGCCGTATCTGTTGAGCTTCTCAGCAGACAACTGCAGCAGAGGAGGTACCAACTCCTCCGCACCACTGTCCTCTCTCACCACCATGTCCTGAGGGGGAAGACACATAGGATCACACAAGGTGGGGGAGGAGGAGGAAGAGGAAAGACACAGATGAATACCCAATTCACGTTTACTATTACAAACACAATTTACATGAACACATCTAAATAAGTTTCACTCTTATCCACCTTCCTCTTCCTCCTCTTCCCCTTACTATACATTCTTCCTTCCCACTTTAACCTCTGTTCTTTCCCCCTCTACTCTAATGCTCTTCCTCAAAGCTCCAATTACACAAACTCTTCTTCACTCACCTGGTTATTGAGCGTGTGCGTGGCATAGAGACGAGGATAGAGCATGCACAACAGGTAATCTTGTGGCATGCACTTGATCAAGTTCATCGTCTGCACACGTTGGTCATAGCTGACCTTAGAACTCAGAGAGAAGGCACACTGCAGGGGAAAGGAGAGGGAAAAGTGATAATAGGGAAGAGAGGGCAAGATAAGTGAGAGGAAGAGGGAAAAGGAATAGAAAGGATAATAGACGAGGTGAAAAGAAGTGACCTAGGGGAGAGATCACAGGGGAAAGGTTATAGGAGCAGTCACAGAGGAGAGGTGGGAGGTCACAGGCAACAGAGAGGTCACAGGGGAGAGGAAGGTCAGAGCCAAGAGATCAGAGGAGAGAGGTTGGGAACAAATAGCCTTACACTCTTGAGCAGTGCAATAACAAGGAGAGGGAGGAGACCAAGTGAGGCTGGGAGGACGCACTGGGAGGTTTGTCTGGAGGAGGTCATGTTGGTCCTGTAGGACTTGCCACTGTCCACCAATGTGTTCATCAGCGCCTACACACACACACACACACACACACACACACACACACACACACACACACACACACACACACACACACACACACACACACACACACACACACACACACACACACACACACATCAGGCATGGGGAGAGGGGGGGGGGCAATAAGGCAGACTATTTATACATTATGGCAGTAGTTTAATTAAGTGGAGGATGAAAAAATATCCACTGAGATAGGAAACTAGAGATGGAGAAAAGATGTGCTCCACCTTGTGTGATCTTAGAGAGTAGCACACTTACTTCTCTTGCATCACCCAGTGAGGAAGAAATGGCTCGATCTACCGCTACACACAGAAATGAGAAAAATTACGAATAAAAAATTAAAATAAATGAGTCAATTTCCATATAAATTCAATATTGGTAGATATCCAGCATTTGAAAAAACGAAAACACAATGCATATCAAATCCAACTAAAACACAATGCATATCAAATCTAAGTCTTGTCATCAAGTACAGCTGTTTGTCATTATACCTTTGAACAAACAAAGAACACAAACAAATAATGTTGTGAGGTAACAATCATGAGGTGGAGCTAAACTAAGAGGGAAGCATAGTATCCATTAAGACACATTGAAGGGGAAGCGAAACAAAGAAAACATAACTTTAAAATAAATGGTCTGATTTATGAAGGAAGAATAGTTGGGAAATACGGTACCTTCATCGTGCTCTTAATTTAAGGCAACATAGAGATGTAAAGTTACATAAGACGTTATCAAGTGTGTCACAGAGGAACATGCTCCATTACACATGGAGGATGTGATAGAAGTGGTGTATGATCCTTACCGTACTTACAGCAACACGAGCCAGGTGTCCTGAGGTCACACTCACTCCTATATTAGTTACTACACCAAGCATTGACCTGAGCTCCATAGATCATGTGGCAACACAGCATGCATACACTGCAAGATGATACCTTACCAAATATTGGCTGACGTACACAAATATTAAAAAAATACACCAAAACCTATCAACATAAAATTAAAGAGACACAAACAAGCCTGAAGCTAAATATAAAATGCCTGTCACATTCATCAGGTTGAAATGTGAAAGTGTGTCACAGTTATACATAGCCTCCATCTGTCCCTTGTATGCATGCATGCCTACACCCTCCCTCCCTCCCTCACTCACCCATGTTGGCCAGAGTGCCAGTGATGGCCAGTACATTGCAGCGAGCGTAGATGCGAGACAGTTCGTTGCTCACTGGAAGACACAAAGTGTGCACCTGTATACGACGCTCTCCTGCACAAGGAACAAACAAAGTTCCACAAAACTGTAACAAAACAATCATCTGAACAGCATCACACAACTACATGGCCATGCTAATATATACTATATATGTACAGTGCTAAAATAATAATCATTATATATCTGCTTGCTGCATCAAGTAATTAGAGTGACATTATAAAATTTTTTTTTTAATTGAATACGTTTTGTAATCTAATATAGGTAAAAAGAATATAAGTATGGTTAGTATGTAAATACTTAAAGTTTATGTCGCTCCTTTTGTTTCCTGGTTTGTAATACTCAAGTTGTTGTCCTGTTGTGGTGAACTTGCCTTTGCTGGAGGTGTGAAGCAGAGCGGCCTGGAAGCTGACTGTTCCTATGTCCTGCAAGTTGTCGTCAATGGAGATATTGATGGTGTAGCTGAGGTCAGGGTTCACACTAGGTAGAGACAGAAGGTCTGTCGACCTCACAAAGAAGTTGCCATGGAATGTGTGCAGGCTCAAACCTATGAGTGGGGGTAAAGGGGGGGGGGGGGGGGGGGGGGGAATTAAGGGAAAAAAATTGAAGCAAAAAAAATTGAAGCAAAAAAATTTTTTTTTTTTTAAATTAAAAAATTTATGGAGTTAATTTAATCCTAATATAAGTTCAATAAAATATTTTTCTTATACATATATTAATATTCAATTTACCCTTTTCCCCTATTACCTACACACATGCACGCACGCACGCACGCACGCACGCACGCACGCACGCACGCACGCACGCACGCACACACACACACACGCACACAAAGAAAAATCAGTTGTCATCAGCTGAACCACATGCCTAAATTGCCAAATGCATAAACGCAGGACAAGATGTGAGTGAAAAAGCAAAAATAGAGGAGAATTTGTTTGGGGCAGAGGAGGAGCTTTGGGTTGGGGCAGAGGAGGCTGTGGATGTGGTTAGAGGTTAGGAGGTTGTAGTTCAAGGTCAGGTTTAAAAACCAAAACCCTGAAACACAGATGCTTAGCTCAGCATAATTGTCAGCAACCATGTACGGTGGTGATAGCAGAACAACCTGACTAAACAAGAGTTCAAATAATGTGGTATGAAATCACTAGATGAACTGACATGCTATTGAATCAAAATCTAGGATACCACAGTGCCCAGCACAGAACCATACATAACTATTCCTTGTTATTTCATTGCTCCTGGATACTACAGTGTACCCCTGTCACAGTGAACTTGACAGCCAAAATGAAAAAAAAAGAAAAGAATGTGGTGTAACTTAGACAATACAATAAACAAAAGTACACACCACACACACACACACTCACCTTCAGTGCAGCGTATCCTCATCACAGCCTCAAAACCAATTTTTCTAGTCAGATAACGCCTGCAACAATAAACAAAACCCCCCAGTAATTGCACCTGAATGAACTAAATTGAAATTAAGACAGCTATACTATGGGGAGGTCCTTGCTGCATGCAAACACACTCACTGCTTCTCTGCAAACCCAAAATCATGATGTTGGAAACTTTACACTCTCTCACACATATGCACACACGAACACATACAATATGCTATCACATTCATCTTCAGGTCAGGTTCACTATGCACCTCACACAGGCTAGCCACATGGTATGGGTATTCTGGGGGTTCTGTGTGACACACACACACACACGCACGCACACACACACACTTTAAATAGAATAAAGGAAGACATTAAATGTGGTCATAAATTGTATTTTGGTGGAATATATTTGTGTTCAATCCATTCATCAGTACAGGTGTTGTAATAAAGTTCACTTTATATTTCATAGGGAACTGCTTCCATAAAAGCATTAGTTTATTGTTATTATATTTTATAGCTCAACATATAATTCTATTATACTCTCAGCAACACCTATATGAGAACTCCATCAGCCACTGCAAATACTACCAATGGGATGTCCTGATGATGATCTTTGGCATTGAAGTGGAAGCTAAACCTATCCCCTCCCCTCCACTCAAAACATCACTTCATTTGTATGGAGGGATGACTTTGCCCCTTGAGGCATTCGCTTCATGGAGGCACTACAGTCACGCTCAGAGCACTTACTTCAAGTCCTTCTGGAAGCGCTTCCTGGCTGGCTTCTTGGAGTGATGGAAGTCGTGGTAGTGGAACACCTGGCCTGACGTGAACTTGGCAGCACAGGCTGTTGGGAGCAGAAAAAAAGGAACGGGGGGGGGGGGGGAGGAAAAAAATATGAAGGGAGTATAATAAGCTAATGTGCAAGAAAGAAAAAAAGAAAGAATGAAATTAAAATAAGAGGAGTGAGGAGAAAAGAATACACACACATTATATATATATGCCAAATCTCACTGAATATATATATGCCAAATCTCACTGATAACAAAAACAAACAACACTTCCACCCTTCATCATGACTTTCTATTGCTTCATTATAATCCTGTAGACTTTATTATCATTCAGATGGAATGTTACTTTAGAGGGGGAATAAGGGGAGGGGGGGGGGGGGGGGGGGGATGGTCAAACCACAAAATTGTCAAGCATATTTCAAATTGCTTCAATATATATATATTTTTACATCTCCCTTCTGTGCAAGTAATTTTGATGCCAGACTGTTGCTTGTTCTGTGTGCTTTCAGACATGTTGATATTTCTATGGATGCATTTTCTAAGAAGATCAAACCAACTCTCTTGCTGAACAGCAGGATTTCATGAGTTTAGTTAAGTCCAATAAGATTTTGATAGAAGTTTAATGACTCCCAACTACCATAAATGCTTTAAGGCTGCTAGGTACTTCCTGCCATCTAAAGTGAAGAACACACCATCAGCTATCAATGATCTTACTGCACTTCCATTCTTGGACAATCCAGCAACTATTACCTGTCTAAAGATTGGGAATCACCAGAATTCCAAGCAAAATATGATGCTGTGGATTCAAAAATTGATGCTTTGGAAAGTTGCAAAGATAATCAAGACACATTGCCAAACTGGTTGTTTTCAGCTAGGAAGGTGGTCTTACCACAGCCATCTTCAGCTGCAGTAGAGCGCTTTTTTCACTTAAACTTTGGAGGATTATGTCTGAAACTTCATTAATGTTACAATATAATAAATTTTGCTCATTTCATTTATTTGCATAGTACATTAATGACTTTTTCTGGCATTAAATTAAGATAATAGCATATTATTATTATTTTTGACCAGAAGCCCCTGTAAAATTTTATGGTTTCTACAGTGTACCACCCACTAATGAATAGGGGCTCACCCATAGTAGACAGATCCATGAACACTTTGGAGAAGGCAAAGATGTCTATGCAGATCTGCTGAGCATTGCAGTCCAGAGCCAAGCTCTTGTAGAAGTCTGAGGCAGGAGCCATGTTCAGTGTGGGCTGGCCCAGAAGATGGGAGGATGGTTAGACGAGCAGGAAGAAAGGGAGGGGGGAGAGGGGGGAGGAGAGAGGAAGGATAGGTGATAAAGAGAGGAGGTGAGAGAGAAATGGGGGGGAGGGGGGGGGGGGAACAGAGGTATTGTGAAATGATATTTCAACCTCCTATTCCTTATCTAATGATTACAGTAGACTTAAAACCATGGATGCTCTCTTTCTAGAGGGTACCTGACATGCAAGCACCTCAATTTCTGTTGTTTTACTTGAAAGAGAATTTTTTTACCTCTGAATCTCCATGACGCTGCAATCAAAAATGGCGGCGAGCCGAGTTATTTAAGAGTAAAGGTCAGTAAGTCAAAATATCATATACTCATCAGTGTAAGAAATAGGCACATTAACACTTTATTTCACCACAATGTCTTCAAAGACAAAGTAACAACTTTCACTACTGTTCTACAATTATTCAGCACCAAGAAAAATGATTGTGCATATTTCTCTCATATTTTGACTCATTAACCTTTACTCTTGAATAACTTGGCTTGCCGCCATTTTTGATTCAAGCATCACAGAGGTTCAAAATTCTAAAAAAAAATTCACTTACAAATGATACACAACAGAAAATGAGGTACCTCCATGTCAGGTCTTTTTCTATGAAGAGAAGCTAAATATATGACTGACAATGACTCCTCTAAGAAGGTACCAAAGTCTTGGCTCACCATCTTGAGTGTTGATGGAGCCACATCCCGATTCTTGAGAGCCCCAGGGCCCACGTTAGGCAGGGAACACTGCACCACAGTGACACGCCCACCTATCGGGTACTACACAACAGGCAGAGATGCTGCGTCAGCACAGACAGATCTTTACAAACACCCACCTACCCACCCCACTCCCCTCCCGCCCCACAAATATCTACTTGAGAAAATGAGATCAGGGTTATAAAAAAAGGAAGATAGAATGAAGAAATGAGGAAAACAGGAAGCAGGGTGGGTTTTAATAAGGAAAAAATACATGCAGTCAATGTTAAGAACTGCTTTGATCATATCTGAGATGGCAGCAGCGGACAATTCCTTATAAGGCAGTGCATTTTTTCTCTGTCAACATACCATACCAGTAGTTTGGAGGCTGCTTGAAGGGCTGGGCCAAGGGCACTTTTATTACAGTGGTTCTTGGCAAACATCTGCGGCAGATTCTCCAGCAATGTGTGAAACATCTGCATAGAAATGCATCATTAAAAAACAATAAAAAAACCCCCCCACATAATCTCACCATCACCTAATACATAATACCTTACAAATTGACAATGTCAGACTTGCATAGCAATAACATATGTACTACAATATGTGCCAAGTACGTCTGCTATCCATTACCCAACCATGCTTTTGAACCTTGGAAAGGACGCATCCTGCTTAGTTAAAAATAGATAGTTGACCACATGCCCCCTCAGTCTCAAATAAATGACAGGTTGATGCCAACTAACAAAGATATATAATGTGAAGACAATAACAAACTAATACCACACCTCCTTGAAATCCCTTAAGTTCACCAGTAGAGAATCAGGACAAGGCAGAAACACATCTGTACAAGTACGAAACAACAACAATAGCAAATTGTTTGAGCATGTACAGAGCACTACACATAGAGCAGTACAGCTGCAAATGACCTCATACAGAGAGAAAAATTATGCCAAAAGTAATAACCTGATCATGCTTAATCCATAAAACGATCAACTTTTCTTTTTTTTTTATTGCCATTTTAACGATTAGCCAGTATCCTGCTTACCATCCAGGTCAGACTCAACCATCATCTGAGGCTCCGGCAGAGAGGACTAATGGAGCATACAAAGGGGGGAGGAAAATAAACACAACTGATACACATATGTATCTATGACAACTACATGCACACAGGATCACAATAACATCAACAAAAACAACAACAATTGAAACTAAAGTTATCAAACTACAACAAACTCACAACCAGACCAGCTTACTCACCGTGAAGCCATAGAAGTGAAGGGTGGAGTCAAATGTAAGCAGCCCCACAAGTGTGCGGGCATCTCCCGGCAAATTGTCCAACTGCTTCAGCAGACTTTGGCAAAAAACGCTCAGCACCCCTACATCGGTTGGGTACACATCATTGTTTCACAACTCCCATGCTTACATTTCTACACATTGAGACCATTACCAGCCAAACAAGTCTTAACAATGCTCAACCATATTGCACTGTGGACTCAGTCCACACTAACATGCAGCAAATCAGCCATCAAATGGGCGTGTAAATGGGTGTGTCTCTGATCGCAGGTAGTTGTCTGATTGCACTACTTTACCAATTTTTATGTTCTCGTAAAATGTCAATCTTCAGTCTCATCAACAAAAATAACTGCAACCCAGATTTTGTGGCTCCTCCCCTCAAGCCACACTGTGCAGAAGCTGTCTTTTTGTATGTGTGACACAATTCACTGAATATATATGTAAGATATCACATTATGTCACATTTACAGTCATGAAAAGCAAAACATTACAGAAATCATTAGGCCAAAGTTAAAAACAGGAGGATAGATCAGAGTAAACTACCACAATCACCTTGGCAACACCAAATAATAATACCAACATAAGAAATTATTATAAAAACATTTTTTAAAAACCCAATATATTGAAAGCTTATCCACAGAGACCCACACACAGCAAGGACCAACTGTGGTTGTATTTGTGGTGAATGTTTTTATCACAATAATTCTTTGTCAACCTTCCCACTAATAGCTGCTTGCATTTAATATGCAATGCACATGCACACACATCCACTGACCAGAATCAACTGCATTGAAGGAGACATCCACCACAAAATAGTACACACACGGCTGAGGGGGACGAACCTAACAACCAACAACAACAACAATAAAGTATTAACAATAAAAAAAAAACAAAGAATATAACTTGTTTCAGTGAGCTCATAAACTAAAGACCTGTCCACACTGCAGAATAAAACCGATTTTACCCGTGTCCACACTACATTTGGTTTCATCCCAATGGGTTCCACCCAGTTTCACCTGAAACCTTCAGAAGGGTAGGCTTCAAGCAGTTCAGATTTACTTAACATTCCAGTGGCTTCATTGTCGATGTTTGCTATTAAAAGTTTAGCTAGAACAGCTCTCTCCATCCTCTTTATCCTCCATTTGTGCGATGACATTGCGGAGGGAAAAAGACAGAACAAAGTAGCACACCAGAAAATAAAATATCCTATTTCTATAGAGGTAGAGGAAAACTTATTACTCCACCCAGTCATCAAGCCCAAGCAGGTGATGTGGAGCAGGTTCAGCACTATGCTAGTGTGGAAGCAAAAAAACGTTTGGAACCTGCGGTTACTGGAGAGAGGTATAAATCTGTATGTAGTGTGGATAGGGCTTGAGTGTCACTCAATGGTTTCCTGATATTTTTGATCACTGCACTTTGAATGACATGCTCCATAGCTCTTGCATTCGTTGAAAGAGACCACACCTTTGAACAGGTTGCGCACCGTTATGCTATATTGTAGTGCCGACAATTAAAACCGACAAATAAGCCAACAGACGAGTTAGTCTGACATAGCCAGCCATTTACACATGGACAGGGTCTAGTGACATGGCAATAGAAAATTGTTCTGCTGGAATGCACAAGTGATTATGGTAATATAGCCTAGATTGGATTTTGTGGTAAATTTCTAGACATAATTGATTGCCACCTCATACAAGGCAGCAGAACAACTTTGGTATAGCCATGTCCCCAGACCCTTTCCAAGTTTAAAATTCGGTAAAGGGTCGTGGCATGCCAGACTACAGACAAGTATGAAGAACTAGCTAAAGCACATAAAATTCAAATGACGCAACATTCAGGGTGCAAATGTGCTCCCTAGCTCATATAATGTGGTGCACATGTAGGGCCTTGATGCATGTGATGGTCATGTAGATCCCAAGGATGCCTTCAGGTAAACCAATACTGACCAACACTCACTGAAATTGGATGTGTTCATGTTAGCTTTGTGCTCTCTAATAGTAACTATCGTCTGATGCTTTTGAAATGACTAGATGACACACGATCAAATCAAGGAAATACCATAATTTTAATTAAGGGCAAGAACACAATGAGATAATGTGGAAGTGTCTCAGAACATCTAATAGCAAGACATGAATAATCATCAACAACAACAGTCACAACAAGAACAGTCACAACAGCAGTAACAACAACAGTTATAACAATAATAGTCATAACAACAGCAGTAACAGCTACAGTCACACAACAGTCACACAACAGTCACACAACAGTCACACAACAGTCACACAACAGTCACACAACAGTCACACAACAGTCACACAACAGTCACACAACAGTCACACAACAGTCACACAACAGTCACACAACAGTCACACAACAGTCACACAACAGTCACACAACAGTCACACAACAGTCACACAACAGTCACACAACAGTCACACAACAACAACCACAACAGTCACATCAACAACAACAACAAAGTGTTACCATGTACTCAGACGGAGCAACAAACTCCACTGAAGACTTCCTCAACTCGAGTCGGTGGGACTTGTCGCCATAATGACCAGTGTGCTGGTTAAAATCAAAGTCATCGGGTACTAATAGGGCATAAGGAAATAAAGGTCAATGATGGAAAATACATCTGTATCAATATAGCAACAGAAAATATAAGAAAATATAAATCTATAGCACATGGTCGATCTTGAAAGGAAATTTCAAGGATAATACGCATACCACCACTCTGATGAGTACATTAATCGGTATTAGTGCTGTATCTCACCATGCTACGTTGCCTACAGTGGGATCTCCACCTCCCATATTTTCAGGGTGTGCTTGGAGGAGTAGCAATATAATGACTGACATTGACATGATAGAGAACCATAAGTGCAACACAAACACTATATACCTAACATGTATCAATCAAATCTCAGGAATGATTTCTAAATTTTTAAATTAGACAAGGAGCTACTACAGCGCTTTGGTTTGCAACAAACAACCACACAGTGACAATGATATTCATGGGTATTTTGTATAATAATGCATGTGTAAAATTATATTCATAGCATTACGTGTGTTGGATCTGAAGCACATGTTACATCTCCAGTGTCGCGTGTCTACAAAGGTGATGAAAGGGTTAATGTAGGTGCGGCAGGAGCGGCAACGCACAATCACTGACGGATGAATAACAGGGCAGTCCTGCAAGAGACCAATAGAGGTGAGAAGGGAAAGGTAAAATTGACAACCACTAGTTACCCAAAGAATGAACTAAATTGAATATCCAATTGGAAAAAATGCTTTATATAACGGTGCAACTCATATATGAATTTCAAGATCATAATACAAATTCTCAGTAAAACTAAATCCGAACCGTCTTGGACATGTCCTTATAAGGATGCAAGTGGACAGCCAGGGGCAGCTTCAGCTTGTTGAGGAGAGAGTTGGTGGCCGGGACAGCATTCATGGTGCAGCAGAAGACGCGATGGTCGGGTGCAAGCAGACCCTTGTTGTCGGGCAGGGCTATGTGGGGAGGCTTGTGAGGTTCGTGTGACAGGATATTCCGTTGCTCAAGCAAGTTGACAGGTTGGGCATAAGGATCAGCCTAATGGATGCAGGGAGAGACAAGATTCAACATGGGGGGAAGGGGAGGGGGTAAGATAATACATGGTGCATAGAGAAAATGGGAACATGGATATTTCTTTGCAAGTCAGCAATATCCACAACAAAACAAGACAACCAGATCATCAATATTGGACACAAATGATGGAACAGATACAGTGTGTGACTGTGGGTGTGTGTATGTTGATGGGTGGTTCACACCTGCCCACCAATCCACCAACACACACAGTCACACATGCTGTATCTGTTCCATCACTCCCTCAATCAACAAGCAGCAATAACAACCAAGACAATTAATGCTCTAATGAAAAGTAAACAACTTTCCATCAACTACACAATCAACTCTATCAGCAGCAATGTTGTCACTTTATTTCTTTCAAAATGTACCAGAGAGAGCTGCAGCATGTGTCAAACTGACAGACTGACTTCCATCCATCCACCAATCCACCCACCCACCCACCCACCCACCCACCCACCCACCCACCCACCCACCCATCCATCCAAACGATCAATTCTAACTGTTGCCAACTTAGTTTGCCAGGCATTCTCAGCAGGTGGAACATGCAACACATTATGCACAAGTGAAAATGGCCCGGAGACAAACTTCTCACAGGTAGTAATGAGTTTTGAAAGGAACACAATCTGTCCCCTGTCCCATTACCTGTGACATATGAGTGAAAACAAGTTTAGAAACTTGATCTTCACTGCTGTGGAGACAAGGCACACTAACACTAAAGGATACACCTTCCATCTCTTTAGTATGCCTAAAATCACAACATTCATTGGTGACCTCACAGAGGTGCAATGGAGATGTGGACAGGACATTTAGAACACAACAGCCTGTTCATCGGCATTGGTCCAGATGATACTGAGAGGCTGGATGAATCCAGAGTTGCTTCACCAATTCTGGTTCCAGTGAAAGGACACACGAGTATAAATCACAGGTGAGGTCACCATCATTAATGTTGATGTTGACGGCCATTATCCTAGATGGTGATCAATATCCACATATTCGTGTACCACACATCCTGCATGACCTCATCACATTCCAGGAACATAGTTGGACTTGGTATGGAATGTGGACAGGAAGGACCACTTGATAGCCGCTAACTACCAGACAGGAAAAACAATCAGAAAACATGTCCAAAGTATCAAAGGCTATTTCTGATACACAACCTTTGAGTTTCTCTCAGCATTAAAGCATCATGTCTAGAGGTAGATGTACAAACGACTCAAGCAACATCTGGATGTGATATGAGGTATCAACTCTGTGCCCTGGTTGCTAGGCTAACAACTGCCATCTCTGGGATGATCAGTGGACCTAATCATTTATGATGGCCCAAGTTGTCTGAGGCATGGAAAAATGGCCAGAGAACTGTTCTTTACTGTGAGAGGCGGGACAATGGAGAGCTTCCTTCCTACACTGACAGGCTACACCAGCCCATTCAGCAGACACCCTAGAGCTACTCATCAGCATGGATACCGCTGGGCCAAATCAATGACAACAGTTCAGAGCTTCCATCTCCATGGGAATGGGTGTGGAAGAAGCAGGATGTATGGAGTCTGGAAATATGTCAGGCAACCTCTAGCAAAGGCCTTGCAATCTTGCAAAGGCTGAATTGCTTAGTGCACTGATTTTAATGCCTGAAACTTCACACTAACTGAGCTCTAATGCCATTAATAACCTCTCTAGTATCTGTACCTACACTGCATAACATATATTGATAATGACAGGTTCATATCACCTAAAAGTTGGTGTGATCATGTCATGGGGAAACAAAGATTTTAAAAATGTCTAAGCCATATTTCAATAATGTACATACCTTATGCTTCAATTACCAAAAAGAAGAGGAGTGATCACTCACCTAAGCCTGCAGCGCACCCACTGTTGTGCCATGACAGCACTTTAACACACACCCACTCATGCATTCTCTATCCTCCTCCTCCACCAACCACACCCCTCCTTACTTTCTTTCACACTAGCACCCCACTTCCCCCCTACCCCTACCCCCCACCACACAGACACACACACACTCACCACAGATGGTGGCTGATGTGCAGGTGCAGAGGGCCCAGGAGGCAGGCCCTGAGATGGCAGAGACGGACCAGTAATTCCACCGCTCTTTGGCTGCCCCATACCTCCACCAGCAGCAGCGGTTGCTGTTGGGCCCGTCGGAAGTCCAGGACCAAGACCACTGCCCGCTGACTTGGCTGGAGTGGAGGGATAGCGTGAGAGTGGGTGTCGGCTAGTCCCTGATGAGGAGGGATACGAGCTGTGTGGACCTTGTGTTGCTGCAGGTAGTGGTGGCATGGCGTCAGTAGAGTTACCTGACAGCATAGGGTATCTATTTGCAGGGTCCCCTGCCACATTTCCCATAGGAGGTCTGTTAGTTGTTCCTGTAGGGGGTCCAGTAATTAACCCCATAGGGGGCCCACCAATGTTTCCAATTGGGGCTCCTCCAATGCTTCCTGTAGGGGGTCCACCAACGTTTCCTGTAGGGGGTCCAGTAATTAACCCCATAGGAGGCCCACCAACGTTTCCAACTGGGGGTCCACCAATGTTTCCTGTAGGAGGTCCAGTAATTAACCCCATAGGAGGCCCACCAACGTTTCCAACTGGGGGTCCACCAACATTTCCTGTAGGGGGTCCAGTAATTAACCCCATAGGGGTCCCACCAACATTTCCTGTAGGGTGTCCACCAACGTTTTCTGTAGGGTGTCCACCAATGTTTCCTGTAGGGGGTCCAGTAATTAACCCCATAGGGCGTCCACCAACGTTTCCTGTAGGGGGTCCAGTAATTAACCCCATAGGGCGCCCACCAACGTTTCCTGTAGGGGGTCCAGTAATTAACCCCATAGGAGGCCCACCAACGTTTCCTGTAGGGGGTCCACCAATTGCTCCCATTGAAGGTCCACCAGTAGTTCCTGTAGGGGGTCCAACAATTCCTCCTGAAAGAGGTCCATTCACTGCTCCTGAAGGAGGTCCACTCAGTGTTCCTGAAGGAGGCCCACTCAGTGTTCCTACAGGGGGGTTACTAGTAGTTGGGCCAGCCAATGTTGCTGTGGGAGGAGGAGGGAGAGGGTTGTTCAGAGACGACTGATAGGTCTGGCCCATCTGTGGAGGAGGGAGGAGACCGGATAAGTGTGACTTGGGAGTGTGGGAGGGTAGTGGCATGTGTGAGGCTCGTGGAGGTGCAGGGCTGGGGCCAACAGCTGAATGAGATGGAGAATATTGGCCATGCCTGCTTCCACCAGTTCCGTGATGGCTTGCAGCAGGGGTGTGTGAGGGTGGGTGGGGTGGGTAGTGTGATGGTGGAGGATGGGAGACATGCCCCTGCTCGCTACCACCTCCATCAGGACGGTACACATTTGAGATGTTCTGAGAGCCATGGCCAGTTGCCATACCTACAGGGAATACACCAAATCACTATCAGCCCATGTCAACAAACAAACACACAAAGTACAGTGTTCTAAATGTAGTTAGTGTGTTGAGACTAGGAAAGAGTCGTGCTCTATTACATTGCATTGAGAATGACATAATATAGAAACTAAAAAGAAAAAAAACAAAAGAGAGAGATTTCCTTTTTGAAGTCACAATTAGATTTAAATATACAGTGAGTTGTTTGGCCCTTAAGCAATCCAAAGGGGGGGGGGGAGATATAAGAAATGGAAGGAGCATTCCGAGTAAACACATAGACAATAACAACACATAATAAATCAAAATTGATGTATAACCATCAACTTGGAGTAGGCTGAAGCAGAGCTACAAAACTAAGCAATGGCTAGCCCTAGTTAGCTAAGCCTGCACTGATCATAGAAATAAAAGTCATCCAATTTTTGTAAGTCATGTAAAGAGTGATTCTTAGTCTTCTCTCCTTCAGCTGATAATCACTCTACAGTACGACTGTCACTTAATGCTCATGAATGCAATTACTTGCCAAGAAGGGTATTCCCCCAGAAAACATTGAAACATTTTGGTGAGTTTTCAGGCAGTTTGCAAAATAAGAAGTAATAATGATGCCACAGCCAAATAGACCCAAAATTGGCTCAGAAAAAGAAAGAAAGAAAAGTTTTGTAACTGGTGTGTTAAAATAAATCAAATTAAGTAAAAGCCTAAGTTTCAAAGGGACTGTTGCTTTTGCACTTAGATACAAACACATTCCACATCAAATGAAAAATGCATGAAAAAAAGGCAATTAAGATGAGTCTGTAGATTGTACCATACACACTAATACCTTATTAGACAGTAATTTCAAGATCAGTATATCAGAAATAAGTTTACTCAATCATGACTTTTGCCCCCCCCTTTTTTTATAGTTGGAACAGTCTACTAGTGGTCTATTAGTGGCCCATTGTTCAGTTGTATTCCAGCTTGTCCAACAAGTGTTGAATGTTTATTCAGCAGCATTGATGACAGCATCTATTCTAGTTTGTTTTCCCCCCACCTCCTCCTCATCTCTAAGGTCATCTCTTGCAGTTGCTTCAGCGTTGCCTACTACACCCCAGGAAACTCTCTCCGGCACACCAGCCTCCTGCACCACCCACTAGCCGAGTCAGTAGGTGTGGTCATTGTATACACGTGACTGATGGTAATACTTGCTGGTGAAGAGGGATAAGATGAAGTGCTATTAGGTGTCACCAAGGTGTGCAGAAGCAAAGCTGACCTGGCCAGTTTAACTAGGCTTCTGTTTGGGGCAACATGTTGCAGCCCCCACACATAACTCTTCACCAACAGCCAATAAACACATTACACAGCAACAGGGTGCAGCTGGAGATGAAGAAAGACTTCCTGAATAACAAAGACGACATCCTGGATGACACAAGGATGATTTCCTGGATGGCACAAAGATGATTTCCTGGATGACAAGCATAGAGAGTTCATTGATTTACGCCAAAACTACACTGACCACAGCTGCAACAAAAAAAAGAAGAGTGGATCCATTGCGCAGGATACAACCCCACACACTAAACACGATTGCCACAGAGATGCCAGTTTGTTGCTTATCTGTCCTGTGGTGTCCTTGGCCTCTACTCAATCCATTGATGGCAGTATTGAGAGCTGAATTATGGTATACTCTTATTTCTAGCTCAGAACTTTTACTTCTAATGCTTCAACTCATGACTAGGACTAAATTAGAAATCATGACAAGACTAGAAGTCATGAGTAAGAAATCAGTGTTAGGACCAGGTCTAGACAAGTGATTGGCATTTCTTTGCTCTGATGGTGTGAGACAGTTGGCTTTTGCAGATCAGTGAGTGTCAGGGAGCGCTCTTGCTGAATTATGAGAGCAATAGGGGGAAATATGGGGTACAGTAGGGAACATAGAAATAATGGGAAATGGTTAAGGGATAACGGGGGACAATAGGGGTAAAAGGAGAATAATAAGGCATAGAAGGGGCATTATAGGGGAATAGAATAATAGGGGGTATACATGGTCAAAGTTAGAAGAACAACTTGGTCTTGACTACAAAATAGAGGGTTAGTTAAGGTCAAGCCAATATCTAAGGTCAACCACTCGACCAGTGCATGCACCCTCTAGCCCAGAAGCGGAGGGGTTAAATACAGGAATATATCCATGCATATATACCTGATTGACCAACTTTCATCTGTTGTATGCCTCCTGTCACATGCCCAACATTCTCTGATCTCCCATAGTAACCATCTCCACGGTGACCTTGCTGGCCTTCAAACTGGTTTGGGCTATGATGAGACATGACGTGGAGACACTTTGGAAATCTGGGAAAATTAATCTTCCAGATGACTATTGGTGAAATCTGTAGTAAATATATATATACATTAACCAAACAACTAGTAAAAGTGTGCTCCTTTAAGGAACTGACTACGTCCAATTTCAAAACCAACCCAGCATGTGTGGAACTTTGGAAGACAATAATATTGCAACTTGATATATGCACACAAAGGAGAATGTGGTGATGTTGGTAAAAACTTAAACATAAAACCTAATCCAAGGGGTGTGGCTTCAGTCAACAGTTCTATTAAAGCTACACATGTGCTATTGTTTGTGAGGAGAAAGTACAATTGTGCACTAATATACCCACTAATACACCATTTCCATACACTCTGAAATAGTCTGCTGGATACTAAATAGTTAGTTGTGGTTCCGAACACTAATGCTTACCTCTATGTATAACAATTCAAACAGTTTAAAGTCCAGTCATATTTTGTGAGCATCTATGAAAAGACGTTATGGATAATATTTAAATTACTGTGGCAGATACAAGACAAGTCAGGCTAAAGAACAACCAGGACCCAGACCTACTCGACTGGTACAGGCAGCAACTTTTCAATTAAGAACTTGAATATATATTTTTACATTCTCCTACACATGTGAAATAGCAATGTTGCAATTTCTATAACAAGTGAGTTTAGTTGACACTGGAAGGACAGGTGGAAGAACCAGATCTAATGTGAATCTTACAACGATGACGGCACGTTGAATTGCATGAACAATGACATTCCGGAGCATAATGGGCATGCACTGGATGATTCTTATAAAAGATAAAATGATGCTGCTCAGCTGGAAAAGGATAATCAGAGGAACAAAAAATATCAATATGAAACATAATTATGCAATGTAATTTTACATTTTAGTGGGCTCTCTAAAGCCTAGTTCACAGTATATGCACCGCATAGATGTCGAAACATGTACTGTGCATTGCGTGTACTGTGAAGACTAAAATTTGTCAGAACGCATGGTAAGGAGCTTTTTTTAACGGCCACATCCACAACGCAAGAATAGAACTAAGTTCTAATTTACGCAATGCACAATACAAGTGTCTGTATGCCTATGCGGTGTGCGCACTGTGAACCAGGCTTAATAGTCACCAGCAACCACCAGCCTTGGGTTAGGGCAGGTAGAGTGAGAACTTTTTCACATTATGTTAACCTAATAAGTGAATACCTTTACCTGGCATTTGGAATAAAAAGCTTTGCCAAAACCCAAATATTCAATTTAAATATGAACAGAAGAGAACACAGCTTGCAAGGTGTAGCAAGAACTGAACAAAGCAAACATAACAATTGTGCTCATAAAAATACTAGTGTGTATGTTAATATTACTCACCCCAGAATTAATGTACAGGTTACAACCTGAAAAGAATAGCTCCGGTCTCTAACGGTATTGACGCTCCCTTTTGGAACCCACCCCAGAATAACTTCACCACGTGTTTACTTCTGCATTACCTCCATGATTAAGTTTGGGCTTGTCAGCGGTGGAAATACAATATTTTGGTGACCTACAGTAGTGGTGCACAGGCTATACAAGAGTACGTAATCAGGTATGGTGAACTAGCCAAGGGGCAGGAATGCTAGACAATGGGAAGTGCACGGGCAGTGCATGGGAAAAGTTGGAACTTGCAAGGGACGGGTCGTTCTCAAATTGAACTATGTTTAGCCTCACGTGATTTATCTGCACCGTTCAGCATTTTCGGAGGGACGTTGGCAAAGTGACATCACATCCTGCCAAATATAATCTCCTCCCACTTTCTTGTAAGTTGTTCTTTTGTGTTTCACTAAAACTCTCATTTTTAAGTAACTTTACCTGTTGGTGTGGAGAATTTGTTGCCTACGTAGGTTAAGATATCTTGTAATTATTATACCGGTAATTCCTACCACCCCAACTTTTAAAGTGAGTTAAATACTTAGCAAGTTTAAAAATAAATATTCTTAAATTCACATACTTCCGTAATTCTGTCTTGTGGCAAATTACCACATGCACTAATTTTGTGCGTGATTGACCACTCCATGATACATTAAAAGTAAATTTATTTATTTATTTATGTCAGTGTTGGGGATCTGATGTGGGTTTGTTTATCTGTATCTAGTTTATAAGGTGCCACATGGTTATGTTTCCATTCTCCACCAAACTTTTACTTTATCTTTCCTAGCAGTATCTTGAGAATATCTGGTTGTGCAAAGATGTCTTTCCTGTGGGACTGGATGTCAGGCATGTTAAATTACCTAGGTGAGTCCAGTAGACATAGGTACCTCCATTCTTTAATCACAACACAGATATGTTTAATGATGGCAGGCAATAAATTATTGTGGTGTGTCCCAGTTATAATATGTGAGAGGAACTGCACACATCAGCTAACCCCATACTTAGTCACTTTCTCCTCCACCTAATTACCCTTTCTCTCTGTCTTTGTGTCACTTTTCTCTTGGTGCCCACCAGCCCTAATAATCGCAGCTATTCACTATCCCTCAGCACAGAGCTCAACTAATTATGTGGTGACAATTAAGCTTGTTCTGGGATTAAATTATCTGTAGCTATGTATGTACCTGGCACTTGGATGTGTAGTTCTTTAAGTGGCTGGAATGAAGTGCTAGAGTAATTGACACTATATCTTTCTCATTAAATTTTAAAGCAAATTTTTTATAAATATTTTCCTACTTTAATTTTGGAATAGTACTGAAATACATGTATTTGGCTGGGAAGATTGTTTGGATGTTTTGTTTAAATAAATTAATTAAGTTTTCTGTACTTTTTAAAAAAAATTTTTTTAATGCAATGTGCTAGACAATGGCATAGAAAATTCCATATGTGGAGGCCACAAATGTGTTGTTTGTTTGTTTTAACTGACAGGATATCATATGTCGGTGATGTTGACCACATAGCACTGTAGTAATGTTTTACATAGCACTGTAAGTGGATTATTTGCAATTGGTGTTGGCCTGTAGTGATAACTCTGGCTTGGAACTGCAGGGGAAAGTTATGAGAGGAAGAAGGGGATGAAAACATTGATGTTAGGTCAACTAAGTATTCCTCTGATCGCTGTGGGTGCAAAGAATGCACAAGCCTTGTGGACATTCCATTAGAAATGTGTGTTCCTTAATGAACACTTTATGCTTGCAACATCCATTCACTCAGCTGGTTTAGTTTATCCATAAGTGTTATTAAACCACACCCACCAACCCTCACACAGTCCCACCTGTCCCCCATACTGTGCTCCTTCAGAGATTTTTATAGCTTTATTGGTGCTCTAAGATGAAGAACCACCTCCCCCACCCACTCTATATGGAACACTGACCACCAGCATATATTTATACAAGCGGAGAGAGCTTACTGTGTTAACAATGCATCTGCTAGACCAAATTATGATGTCACGTCATTCCACTCAAAATTGTACAGGGAATCAACTCAACTTCTTTGTTTTGCTCAGCTTCGGTATTACAGTAGCTGGTATTCCTGGCCATTTGCTATGTAATCCTAAATGGTAGAGCTCACAGAGGTGGGCGGGCACTTTCTATTGGAAGATACTTACTTTATACACATGTATATGGCTTCCTATTACTTCCATCTAGCCATGCATCATCTGGTACTTAGAAACATGGCAACAGGTTTTGCGTGTGTTTGATGTCCCTATATACAGAACTATTCATATTTTAGAATATTGGTTAACTCTTTTCATTAATTGTCATGACTACTATCAGCATTTCATCAAGGATTTTTTGTTGAGGGGGGGGGAGAAAGTTCGAGAATGGAGGATGGGACTAATTGTTACACTTTAAAGTTCGAACTAATTAAAAGGTTCCATAAAGTGACTGAGCTGACCACAAGCACTACTAAAGAGCATGCTCCTGATTGGAAAGTATGTTTGTGAGTGACAGTTGCCTGAAAGAAGTCTAATAGATAAGATCATGAAATATTTTAGAAGAAATTGTTCCTTATAACTGCCATTATTCTTGAAGTCGATAGCTCAAGCTCATTTTAGAGTGGCCAGTGTTCTGTAGGTCCCTATGATGCACTAATATCTGCAAAATCCCCCACCCCCCCCCCCCCCCCCCCCCCACACACACACACACCACCACCACCACACAAAAAATCTCCTTTACACAAGTTATTTGAAACCATGCTGTTATCGAATGCCTACAGTTGAACTTTTCCTCAAGTATATATTCTGGTCCAGATCTTACTGGCACTTCCAGTCAGAGCAGCAACCATGGAGGGGAGAGGTAGTTTACTCAAATGAAATGCTAAAGAGAAGTATCAGAAATTGATTGTCCAATGAAAGTTTTGCACATCTCATGAAAATCCCCACGAGGATCCAGACTTAGAATAGGTAAACTTTGACAAAATTCATGGCATTTTCAATGAAAGGAACAGCAAATGAACTACATTAATACAACTAAAATAATTTGGATTAGTTTATGAGGGGGAGATCCGAGTTTTTTTTTGGGGGGGGGGGGGGGGGTTAAATCCGAAGGCTCCCCCACCCTTGTATGAAACACTGACTATTATTGCCAACTGAATTATTTTCTTCTAATTGATTATTTAGTATTGAAGGGAGATGGGGAATTGTGTGAGCCTGTGTAAGTTATGTAATGTTGATGAGCAGTTATAGTTCCTCTGTACTTCATGAGCACATGACTGAGACCTCACCTATAAACATGGTGAGTAGGAATTGTTGGATTATTTCTCATGGATGCTGCAGTTGCCATGTGTGGTTCCCATGGTCCCCATGTTGCTGTGTGCATGCTATCTGGTCAAGTTTCAATCTCTCCCTCTCTCTGTGTGCCATAGGGCTGTGGAAGAAGAGTGGTACACTGGTGTTTCTGGGACTGGACAATGCTGGCAAGACAACGCTTATGCACATGCTCAGAGATGACAGGATGGGACAGCACGTTCCAACTTTATATGCCAGTGAGTGACCCTTTCCTGAGTTGCTTAGATTGTTCCTTGCAATAATCCTGGCCTCAACTGTACCTCTGAACAACAAATAGTTACAATAATGACCATACAGTAGACTATGGTTATATCAATCAATTACTTGTCAATTTGGCTTGTACTTTGTTATATAACTTGTCCTCACTCACATGCATGCCTAATCCTTAACATGCCTCTCCTTGACTGACTATGCAGCTGCCAGTTCCTGCTCATCTCTCTCTCATTATGCAACCCATGATCACATGCAATTTTTCATAACTTGTGCACTGTGAACCCAAGTGATGTTCTTTTCTATATGAACACACACACGCGCACACACACACACACACACACACACACACACACACACACACACACACACACACACACACACACACACACACAACATCTATTCAGTTCCACAGAGTTGTTTTTTTTTTGGGGGGGGGGGGGGGGGAGGTGTTTTCTACTCATTCCAAGTATCACCATTTATCAACAACATGAATGGTTTCTAATTTATCCTCTTGTTCCACTTCCTTACACCTCCACTTCCTCTCCTCTTGCTAATGCCGACATCATCCTTTCTCCCCCCTACCTCTGTTTCTCCTTTCCTTGTCTCTCTCCCTTTACACCTGCAGCTAAGGAAGAGCTGTCTATTGGCGGCATCAGCATCACAGCTGTGGACTTGGGGGGCCATGAAACAGCTCGGAGGGTGTGGAAGAAGTATTTCGCTGCAGTGGACGCCATTGTATTCCTAGTGGACGTGGCAGATGTGAATAGAATCCAAGAGTCAAGGACAGAACTTGAAGTACATACATACATATGTACATATTTAGTGTGCATGTGTATAACAAATTAGCATTCTTACTAAACTGGGATAGAGTTCTTAATGGAAACAACTAAATTCAATATCTGCCAAGTAAAAATGCTTCCACATTTTCTCCCCCTTTTTTGGATGTTCAATAAATCTTAGTTAGACTTCTGCCCAGCTTTCTTTCTTTAAGATTGCAAGCACGGAAATGTTGGGGGTATCTTGCAGAAGGTGGGAAGGGACATTGGAGGTATCTTGTGGCATCCACTCTAATGGAGTGTTTGTTTTCGTCATTTTATTTGTTGTTTTTTTCTCTATCTTGCGTCTCAGGTTGTTTTTAGTGCTACGTATTTGTTACATGTGTATGTTCCATTTTGAGCCTGCCCCACCTGTGAATTGATATACATTTCCAGAATGGACATCCATCTCCAGATTTTAACACTCAAGCCACGCCCATAATACCAATATACTACACCCTCTATATAAAAAAAAATTGATACTAATGAAGGATTAGTTCCACCCAGTCATTACACAAGCTGTTTGGAAACACGTTTGGCAAATTCTAATTAAGAAAATTCTGTAAAAAAAAATTTTTTTAAATGTCCCACATTCTAAAATTTGTTGTAATTATGTAGTTGACATTATTCCAGTGAGCTTGGCCCTCTGCGGCTTCAACTAGAGATAACATACATGTGTTTGTTGTAAGGAGATGCACTTCGAACTCTGCTATGAGTGGCCACTAAATCAGTCCTATGTAGAAGCAGTTGGTGGACAGACCCTTGCTTCATGATTCGCTGGGCAATTTTTTTATGACATTTCATGAAATGTGATTTGGGAGTACGTATACTAAAAATGTGCAGTAAAATAACAAAGAAAGAAAATTCAAACTGTTAGCAAGCAGATACTAGTTTATTTAACTCATTTTTCCAGGGATGAAAATAATTTCGTCATGTCAAAATAGGTTGTTCTGCAAATTAGCAAGTAGTTGTCAAATTCAAAACGTTCAAGACAAAGACAGTGAATGACTCTCATTTGGTTTGCTCCCTCATTCTCATCTTGGCTCAGTGTAGAAACAGTCTCTACTTGGACACACCTCAGAGTTGCTGTTGCTTCACCTGCTGGACTATTTATGTGCATGCATGTGCAGTGTATGGACAGCTTGTGTGTCTATCATCTCATTCATATGTTGTTTGTGGTACATACAGATTTAGTCCGTGTTTGAGTGTGATAGTATATTCTAGCAATGGTGATAGGTTTTGTTTTACTCTCTCTCTCTCTCTGTCTGTGTTGCTTTGCTGTTGCCTCAGGGGTTGTTAAGTGACGAGCAGATCTCCTCGTGTCCTGTGCTGGTGCTGGGCAACAAAATAGATAAGCCTGGAGCATTGTCAGAGGATGAGATCAAGGGACACTTTGGCCTTCACCAACTAATCACTGGAAAGGTAGGCATCAGCTGTGCTCATGGCATATTGTGTGCCCCTTTAGGATGTGTTTTTTCTTCCTCCAAGTGTTGTGAATTAGTGAATATTGGTGAGGGGGGGGGGGGGGAGCTGGGGTTTTGGAATCCCACGGATTAATTTATATTTTTGTTCATGTTATATTTCATGAAATTGTTGTGTGGAAGTGGATCTTTTCCCTGTCTTGTCTCCGGTGTTGTTGTGAGGATGCTTGTCTGGTGGTGTTGTCGTGAGTGCACTTGTCTGGTCTCGTTGTCTTAGGAGTATTTGAATTTTATTCTTGTTTCAAGCAAACTTACATCTACTGGGGATAGGGGGGGAAGTTTTAAAACTGCGCCCCCCATAGAAGTTCTTACTTGTAGTCTCCCTTTTTTTTTTGACCGTAATTTTCATGAGAGGTACAGTGAGAATATGGTGTGCGCATCAGAGAGAGAAAGCACGCGCGCGCGCACACACACACACACACACACACACACACACACACACACACACACACACACACACACACATTCTAACAGTGCCCTTCAAAAGTATTGTTAAATAAATTTCCCTCACCCAGCAACCTTTTCTAAATTAAAAGATACTTGTTATTTTGTATTGTCGTCTTGAAGGTACATGTTGTCTTGAGGGAACTTGTGTTTTGCGTTGTTGTCTTGAGGGAACTTGTGTTTTGTGTTATCTTGAGGGAACTTGTTGTCTTGATGATACTTGACTTCTTGTGTTTTTAGGGTGCAGTATCTCAGAAGGAGTTGCAGAGAAGACCAGTGGAGCTCTATATGTGCTCTGTACTCAAGAGACAAGGCTATGGAGAAGGTGACACATTATTTAGTACACTAAACACTAGGCCATTACTTGATGTTTAACATACATTAGTAAGAAAGAACTTAAGGGATTATGCCTGTAAACTGCGCTTGTGCTTAGTTCAGCAATGAATAAAATGCCCAGTGATATTTAGTGAAAAAAGCCCGCCATTCTCCACCAACATGCTCCTGTTGCAGAGAAGTAGCATGCCTGGAGCAACTGCACAGCTATTCTAGCAGGAATAACTTCACCAACTTCCTACCTTCTCCCACCTTAAAAGATAGAGCTGCACACATTTGCCTAGATCCTCTTTAAGTACAACTGGCCTACCACATTTTTTCTCAAGCAGAACAGTCGCTTTTTACTCATCAGTCTTTCCCCTTCAGTTTCCTGTAGTATACATCTGTGATAGACCACAGTTGTTTCACTCACACTTGTATCCAGCTTCTCTGAATATAACCTTGATGCAGTAGCAACACCCATTTATAGAAGAGTATTGCTAGGGCTAGGGCTATTGGCCTATTTCTGCACGCTCTCTTGGGCTGTACCTAAATGAAGGGCATGTGTACCATCTCTATTCCTCCCCCACTAAACATAGCTAAGCTGTGCCTAACGTTCACTAGCCTGTTATATGGCAAATACTTCTTGGCCTTTTCTTTTAGTTGGTCCTGGACATCTTAATTTTCTAATGCAGTATCCTGAGGAGGAAGCGATGTAGATAGTGGACCTTTAGTATTCAGCAATCCACTTATAGTCTTAAAGTACTTGTGAAGGGTGGTAGAAACTCTCCTTAAAAGAAACGGCTAACATGTGTATACTCCTGTATCCCTATTAGATAGTCTGATGTTTGAATTATTCAATCTGAAATATTTTATGACATTTTTGTGGGTGAGTCCACCCACAAAAATTATTCAACTATTAAAAAAAACCCAACAACAATGGGTATATGTATGACAATTTCTATGTTTTGGTCTTTGCAGGTTTTCGATGGCTGGCACAATATCTATGACCGCATTTTTCGATTGATGTTACCATTCTTGAATTATTTATATTTATAAGGTGGAGGAAGAACTGCTTTATGTTATTTAATTTGATAAGCATAAAAACTTTGTGTTTGATAATTTAAAATGGCTATATACATGTATTCAATACACAATTCTGCATTAAAACTAGTTATTACAATGAAATGTGTTCTGTTTGCAGTATGTGCGTGCAGAGTGCTATTTAATCAGTGCACCAAGTTTAATTAAAGGGAACTGAAGTGGGAGAAGTGAAATTCACCTAAAATATTTCAATTGTATATTGTTGTTTTTTGTACGCACTGCTAACACAGGTCCAAAATTTGTGGAAAAGCGGGATGGGGACAAAAAAAAATTCAAATTGGAACTCTCACCTTGTCAATATAGGTTGTTGTTTTTTGTTGTTTGATATTTTTGTCCCTCCCAAACGTCATGGCCAAACGATTGATTTTTTTTTTTTTTTTTTTTTTTTTTTTTTTTTTTTTTTTTTTTTTGTGAAACTTTGCAGGGACGATCCTTGGGTACCTGACAAAGGTTTTTACCCCAAAGAATCCTGAATGTGGCACCCCACGTGGGATAAAATGGAATTCTCCAGTAAAAAAAAAAAAGGCTTAAAAACTGCGGCTCAGTGGTTAAAGTACAGGTCTCTCAAGCTGAAAGTCAGTGGTTTAAACCTGGAGTGAATAAAAAAAATTTTTTTAAATAATAATAATAATTTTCCTTCCATTTTTTTCTCCTTCATTTTTTCCTTCCCTCTCCCTCTTTTCCACCCTTATTTTTTTCCTTTCCATTTTTTCCCCACTTAAATTCTGACATTAAAAAAAAAAAAATCCTTTTGAAAATTGGTATGTTAAATAGGAAACACTCAGACATGCACACATACTTTCTTTGTTACTTATTGGATTAAGGATCTGAGTAGTTTGTTGTGAGTAGATTATAATTCTAGTAGATTGGTTATTTATTGAGTTGAGTTTGTAATTTGTTGAGTTTGTAATTTGTTGAGTTGATTTGTTACATGTAGATTATTGGCCTGAATAGGAAGCATGCCACACACACACACACACACACACACACACACACACACACACACACACACACACACACACACACTGTAATTGGTAAGGATTATTGAATTATTTATTATTGTGCTATATTGCCATTTTCTTTGGAGGGAAGCCAACATATTTAAAGGAGGTTGATGTCTAGAGAATGTGGAGTAGTCTTGAGCAGTGTTGCCAGAACTAAATTTTCCCCATAAGCATAGATTTTTGGAACCGAATTGGGAGGGGGGGGGGGGGGAAGTTTGACTGGGAAATTGGAAAAGCCCTAAAAAATACATTTTAAAAAATGCTAAATTTTCAGCAGGAGTCAAAAATTCCAGACAAAGTCAATCAGAGCTAGCTGCCCATGCAGACGAAGAGGGGACTGAAAAAAGAATTCATCAAGTTCCTGCCGAGCTTGTAACAGGACAGATATCTTCCACTAGCCACTATTCTTGCAAACTACACCTGAAGAGAGAATATCTGTGTCCTGTTCACCATTATTTCCATAAGATGTTTCATCCCAGGGAGGACTGGAGTTGAAGTGCCCCATGATCAAGGAGCTCACCTGGGACACCCAGCAGCAAAGAATTTCTGGATGGATGTGCATTCATACAATGACTCAATGGATGGGGAAACCACGTGGTCTAGAAATAGTGCTTGAGTGTCTTCAATCCTGTCTCCTGTTGCCATTGGCTTGGGCAACATAGCCCATATAAAACTTGACCCAGGAAATAACATAGCCCAATATATAGTTAGGCCATTTTAGGATTTCATGAAATAAATTCTTTAAATTTGTTTGGCCTTATTAGTATATCTACTGCAAATGAGGCTATTTTAGAAAGGACTCTGGTAGAGTCTCTACCAGAGTCCCTTCTAAAATGCCTTTATTTTTTTAATAAGCTCCAATAATCTGCCTAGTTAACATAAGCAAGAGTGAATGTCAAAATTCATAGAGATGCTTGGTTGCATCTGTATTTCTAGACATTTGGAAGACTGCGCACTAAATATGTATGTGCCTCAACCATTACATCTGTAAGTCATAAGAGTTGTAATATTTTATTGTATAGCTGGCAAGTGCAACCACCAAGTAAACCAGTACATATAAGTGTTTTGGGTTTCTATAGTGGTCTTAAAATGTTATTACTAAGGCAGTCTTAGGTCCTCAAAAGTGGTGGTCTTCTAGTAGAGGTAAGTTTATACTGCAAACATCTTGCCTGAAAAAAGTGGTCTCTCAAAAGAGGTGGTCTTCCAATGGAGGGGTCTTTCAAAAGAGGGATACTGTAGTGCTTTGTTGTTTCAATCTAATTTCATGTTGCCATTGGCCCGGGCAATGCTGGGTATACCAGTTATCTGCTAGTAAGTATATATATATATATATATATATATATATATATATATATATATATATATATTATTTACCAAAACATTCCCTTGTCGACAGTGATTCCAAATATATATGGGTTTGTGGATTTAGCTACCTAGGTCCAAGTGTTTTTTTTTAATTTTTAGAATTACCGTTTTTGGCATTTTAGACTTACACACCAAGAGAAAGAGGTGTGGTCAGGAGGGACCCATTTTGTTACTTCAGGAGTCAGGTTGTGTGTACATACCAATTTTTAGGCCTGTATCTCTTTTTTTCTGGTAAAAATACTTTTTTTTTCCTATTTTGATATGGAAAGGGATGTAGCCATATAGGCACACTTAAGAGCGTTTCTCTGGAGACACTGATACTAAGTATATATGGATTTGTGGGTTTAACTTCAACTGTTCAAACATAATCGAGGGTATGCGACAGACAGACAGACAGACAGACAGACGACAGACAAGACACTACTCCCACTTCACAATATATGACCTGCATTTGTCAATGCAACTTGTGACTTTGGGTGGCGTAAAGAAATTAAGTTTCTTCTCATGCTCAATTGCTGTGTAATTAGAATCAGCTATGTGAATTTGAATGGGAATAAGTACTTGAATTAACTGGTATTAAGCTATTAAATGAATTCATCCCCCCCCCCCCCCCCCCCCCCCCCCCACTAAATTCTCAACATTTCGAAGTAGCTACAAATAGCAGAACCCTCAGGTGTGCATCAATACTTGTAGATCACCTCTGATATTTCTAAAAAATGGTAGAATATTATGGGAGTAATCAGGAAATGTAACTGTTAGACTTAGTTGGCATTTAGAGTAGGAAAATAAATTGAGCTTTATGTGTCTGGAAAATAATAATATAACAATAACACTAGACCTATTCATGAGGGAACTCTTTGTTATGGGGAAGAAAATAGTCACTCCTCAAACCTTTTAACAACAAATTCTATCTGAGCTTCACAAGGAGCAAATGGGGGATCTCTCATGAAATCACTAGCTGGTGTGGTACTGATAAAGATTTAGAAATAATTTTATCTCATTTTCAGTTTGTGCTGCTGTGAAAAAAGCACCAGCAAATACACAACTGCATCCTTGGAATAGCCAAGACAGTCATGGAAGCGGCGGCCCCATGTTGATATTGCTGATCTATTTCTTGGTTAAGAATTTTCTTGTAGTGGTAGATGCACGCTCAAAGTAGGAAAAAGTAATAGGCATGTCCCAAACCACAACTGGTTCAGTTGTACTGTGGAAGTTCTTCATCATTTCTTTGCAACTCATGGGTTACCTGAGGAAGTTGTTTCTGACAATGGATCTCAAATTCACATCTAGCAATTTTGTTGAGTTTTTGAAGGGAAATGGAATTAGATACATCAGCTGTTCTCCTTAACATCCTTCATTCAATAGACAAGTGGAAAGATTTGTTCTATATACAAGAAAGCGATAAAGAAAATCAGTCTAACATTTTCTCATGTGTTGAAAAATATTCCTCTCACTTATCAGACTTCTACTCATTTTCACAACAGATGTAGCTCCTTGTGAGTTGTCAATGGGTCACACTTGACATACCTGATGGAACTTATTGAAGCCAGATGATGACCATAGCCGGTTAGTGTTCATGAGAGCCAGAGGAGTCAGAATCGTGATCAAGATCAACATGCCAGATGGAGAAGTTTCAACATTGGTTCAGACTGTCATGATTAAGAGTCTCCTGAGTGAATCATGTTGGATTCCTGAATCCCTAGTCAAACAGGTCCAGTGAGTTATCTTGTGGATATGTTTGATGGTAAAATGTGGAAATATCACATAGATGACATCAAAGACAATACTGAAAATGTTTTTTTCTTTCTACTGAAATGACTAATCGATCTCCTGAACTTGTCAGGGTTGATTTCAATAGAATTCCTACTGTGTCTACAACCACTGATCCTGTGGTTGTACCTCACCAGTCACACCTAGTCTTGACTCTCCTACTACTCCTTCATCTCACCAACCAGATGTTGGTATCTCAGTCTCCACATCATCAACAGACCTGGAACCCTCAATTCCAGGTGTATTTCAGAACACTGATTTCATTACTATTTAGGAACTCTTGATTCCAAGTTCTATTTTTAATTCAATGGTACTTAGTAATTCTTCTCGGGAACACAGACCTCCTGATAAGCTTAAATAGTATCTATCTTTTCATAACCATGGTGGGGGGGGGGGGTGTAAAAACTCGGACTTGTGATTATTGTGTTCACACCTACGTACACACCTTATCTTATGTTTGAGGTCATTTGTTCATATTGTGTTCACCATTGTCTTGAATTGCACAGGCACAGCGTTTGCGAAGTCATTGTACATTTAATTTGTCTTCCTGTGGCCAATCTGCATCAATTTTTTCTTAATGAAACTATTAAGTTACTATTTCAGTATCCTATAATTTAATTTCGATGTACACCAATAATGCAATATTAGTAATAACACTTTTTGGAGTAAGCGGTCATTTTTATGTGATAGTCATAAAAATGGTATTTTGGCCAGAAAAACCCTTGGAGCTACAGATCTAAAACTTGGTATGCATATACGACTTCACTCGGGGAGTAACATGCCTGTGTACGACTAAAAATGCCAAAAAATGGTATTTCAGCGAACCTAGGGAGTTAGAACCATAAAACCATATATATTTGGAATCAATATAATCTAGGGAATATTTTAAGTACATGTATATGACCACACCCATTTCTGTTTTCATGTCATGCCCAAAAATGGTACTTTAGCCAGACAAACCCTTGGAGCGACAGACTTAAAATATGGTATGCATACACAACTTGACTTTGGGAGTAACATGGGTGGGATCCCTCCTGGCTGCACCTCTTCCCATTGGTGTGTAAAGGGAAAAAGTACCACAAAAAGAACTTGTGAATAAAGCTTGGACCTAAGGAATTAGATTCATGATCACACTTTAATGCATATTGTGGTTCGTAAGTATGTATATATGTTTGCATGTATGTTTGTCTAGGCATCACAGCAAAACACTTGGACAATATGCTCCAAGAACCCGGGTGAGCATTATTAAACACATGTGGGCATGACGATAGATGTGATTTTGCCATAGCCACACCCACAGGAAGTTATTTTGGCTGAAAAAAGTTAATCAGAAACCAACCAGGCAAAAATTTGTTGTGTGGTCTCCAAGTACCCGGGAAAGCATTATTAACCACATATGGGTGTGGTTTGGACATAGCCACACCCGCTGGAGTTGTTTGGTTATTAAAATCTAATCAAAGGACCAACCAGACTAAATTGGGAATTAAGTTTCCAAGCAACTGGGTGAGCATTACTAATCACATGTGCATGTGTAATGGGTGTGGTCTGGTCATAGCCATACCCATAGGATGTCATTAGAGCATTATCAACCACATGTGGTTGGTGCAATGAATGTGGTTTTGGTGATAGTCACACCCACAGAAAGTTGCTTTGGCTGCCAAAAGTTAATTAAAGGACCAACCAGGCTGAAATTTGAGAGGCTTCTATAATTTTTCATGTTGACATTGGCCGAGCAATGCCGGGTATATGCTGCTAGTATTACATATTACAACAAACTTCAAGCACAATTGGTGGTCTACTGGTATCTACTAGTAACCCAAAGCAAGTGTAAACTGCTGCTAAATTCTAAGACCAAAACAAACAACTTTGTATGATATCAAAATGTTCTTAATGTTCTTTGCAAGTAGCAGACAGATAAACATTGATCTGATATCAAACTGGTGCTGCTTGGGAGATACCAGATAATTACTGGAGGTTATGTTCAAGTAGAGTGCTAAGGGGAGTCATTAACACCAATTTGTAACTATTAGAGCCTTATACTCATAGAGCCTAGGTGTAGAAATATTAAAATGATGTAACTATGAATCATGTAACCATAGTAACACCTGCCAACTGTTGTTTAGTAAGGCAAACTTACAGAAGTGCTCAGCTTCAAGTTGAACTTATTATGCTAAATGGCATCTAGAGAAGATTCCAGCAAAGCTGCAACATCAGATAAGTTGCCTAAGCCAAAGGTGAGGAGGTTTCATATTCAGTAGTTCTATGACAAGTTCGTAACTAATTTGTATATGTACATTTTGTGCATGTGAAAGGAAGTAGGTTTCAGTGATATCATATAGTACATCAAGTTATCTAAAAATCAATTTTGATTTTTTGAAGTTGGGTTAGCCAAGAAAAAAAGGAACCCAAATAGTTTCATATCTCATATGTTTACACATCTTTATAGGGTAAACTCTGTTCACATAGTAATTTTTTGTTCTAGAACTGTGTATGTTCCTTCAGTTATCCTGTTTGTAGCACAATTGCAGTACTAAAATCAGGAACTGAAATGTGTCTATCGAAGTCTATTTAAATTTTTTTTTTAATCCTATTTAGTATGATCTAAATTTTAAAATTGAAAACGGTTAACATTATAAAACATATTATGTCAAGTACACATTTTATTGCTTATGACAAGCAATGAAATGCTACTTGACCAATAGATATAAAATGCCTGGATTCTTCACCCACTTTTGTGGCCAAGCCTGAAATTTTTATCTTCTTATGATAACTATCAATCCACATGCACGCACACATGGCACACACATTCATACACACATACTGATTAAATAAGTACTTCTACTTGTGGTTAATGCACAGTCCCATACACATAAACATACACAAAAACGAGCACAGCTCACTTCAATAAAAATTTATAATACATGAAAATGGCATACCTGCATTTCTAATACCATATGTGCACACACATTATGATATAACCAACTAGACTATAACTAATTAATTTTTTTTTTCCTTTTACCTTTGTTTTAAACACACAGTCTAGTAAGAAACAGATAAAACTTGGAGAAAACTCAGCCATGGAGAAAGAATTTGATGAGTTTTGTGCTGGAAAGGAGGATCCAATGTTGAAAATTATTGATGAAGAAGACAAAAAGAAAACTCTATTTCGAGCTCAGTCGATTGGTGAAATCAAAGCCACGCTACAAAATTCTTACCAGTTAGCACCATCAAAACTTTTCCGCCCTGATCAGGCCAAGGCAATAATAAGGTAATGAAGTAATCCATGATTCCACTAATAAATTGTCAATGTACATTACTTTTTTTTCTCATATAGATCTGTTCTAGAAGATAATCTGAAAGACAGACTATACAACTATCAACAGCTTTCTGACTTTACTGTTCAGTTAAGCCAGAAAATCAAAGATAAACTGAAGTCAGAAATGGATCTTCCAAGACACAAGCTGGTGGCATCTGTTACAATTGCACAGAAGTGCCAGACCACACAGGGGATGAGGGTGGGCAGCAGGTGCAATTGGAATCCTTCTACTGATAACTATGCTGAGTACACCTTCATCAATAGAAGCTTATACGCGACTGGTCAAATATATGCAGTATATTATGAATAGGTCACATCATCTAGGGCCTGGAGCTACAAACTTGACACTGTAGTATAGAAGTAGGTATCACATAGTACTGATATATTTCCCTTACTCCACTAGTTTTATCCATCCACATAACAACAGTTATTTGTTAATGACATTTGTTCTACAAAAAAAGTTCAGATATCAAAACTAAATGTTTTTCATTTGAATGGCATGTTATATTACTATAATTCACAATTAGTGTGTGTGTGTTTGTCCATCCATCTGTCTGTCTGTCTGTCTGTCTGTCTGTCTGTCTGTCTGTCTGTCTGTCTGTCTGTCTGTCTGTCTGTCTGTCTGTCTGTCTGTCTGTCTGTCTGTCTGTCTGTCTGTCTGTCTGTCTGCCATCAGCCCATCCGCCCGTCCGTCCGTCCGTCTGTGAGTGAGGAATCTAACTCCTTCCAAACCATTAGAGGGATCTTCATGAAACTTTCAGGGATTGATTAGGGCATCTCACTGCAGGTCTTCACAAATGTTTAGATCAGATCGGGTGAAAATGCGTATGGTTTTGCCAATAGGTGTGATTGCATGCCACTACTGAGGCTGTTTAGAAACATGCAATCCTATTATAGTTCACAATTTGTTTTTTCTGTATGTGCTAATTCTAACTCCTTTCAAACCGCTGGAGGGATTGTATTTATTTAATTAATGAGATTAGTGTCAATAATCCCTACATATTATGTCTGCCTTGGTAACTGCAATGAAAAACTTTTGAACCAAGGGTCCTACGACCACCCCACTGTTCCAACTTCATTCTGCTCCATGCATGGTTCTATACTTGCAGAAGGTCCTTGAATTTTCTAAGAATTTGACATATCCACCCATGCTCCCCATTTTAAAAATGGCAATAAAAAAGCAATTAAGCAATTAAAAAAAAACAATTGAAGAAAATGAAATTCACATGTGTATACAGCTAAGATTGAAAAAAAATTTTTAGCCAGTGAAGCTTGCATGAAAAAGGTCTACCAACAGTTTCCTACCTAGAGTCCTTTTTTGATATTTCTGAAGTTAAATACCAGTAGAACCTCAGAGTCAGATATTCCAGAGTTAGGAACTGACTAAATAATAAAAAGTGGAGTATCTGACAATTATTTACTTTTACTAAATTACAGTGTTCAGTTTCAGAATTGCAGCTGTTGCAGTGTCCCTTCTTTCTTTCTCTCTCCCCTTCTGTGTTTCATTGAAGTTTTTCATTCCCACATACAAATTGGACCAGCAATTTGAAAATATTTGAGAGAAAATAAAAGTTGTCTCAGCATGAGCAGTGTCTAGGGCTGGAGACATTAGAACATTAAAAATAATAATAATAATAATGATAAAAATAAATAAAATGAAAAAGTATATATAACAAAAAAAAAAAAAAAAAAAAAAAAAAAAAAAAAAAAAAAAAAAAAGAACTATGAGCTAAACACCATCCAAGGATGGATTCCCACAATCTGCTGAATATATTCATACTCTTGCTGTTGTACAGGGTTCATCAGCTTCTCAGTTTTACTACCTAATTTAGGGTATAGAGTGACAGAGTGATTTACATATTGTGGCATGTAGGATAAGTGTATCACTGAAATAATTTTAATAAATAATTAGGAATGAGAAATTTAAAAGTGGACAAAACAAATTACAGCCATTCAAAATTCTATTATTTAAGAAACCATCTCCCATTCATACCAAATTTTATCCCAATTGACCCAGCCTCAATCCCAGTGGATATATTAGAGAGTGGACAGACAGACACTAATATACACAGAAAGAGAAGAAGGGGGTGGGGGCAGGGAGAAAAGAAAAAAAAAGAAGAATGGAAACTGCCTACAACACATGTTGTCCCCAGGTGCCACCCATCCAAGTATAGAACAGGGCCAACAGTGTTTAACTTCAGTAATTTTTTAATTGAAATTTATGTGTCCAGACAATAATTCATACACACACACACAAATAAAATTTTCGAGCTGCTGTCACATGGTCACACAAACCTGACAGTGCACTAAGGAGGTGCTATAAGCCAGTGCAAGAAAACTACTTGTGCCCGGGCTAGGAGCTCACAGGAGGACTGACCAAGACTTTCAGCTTACGGGTGTGGGTACCCAAAGTCCCACCTGAGCTCTTAGCTGATTGACAAGCCATGGCCTATGAATTTGTACCCCAAAAAATCCCAGGTTTCCACCACAGCTGGGTGGACTGGTATGCATAGCTGCCAACTTCCCAAACTGGAAAGTAGGGATATACCACACCCACCCATGACCACATCCACAATTCCTAATGGTATGCCTCCCTGTTGGGAAAAAAGTCTAAAGCAAAATAGAAATAGCAGCAGAAAATTAAAAGTAGAGTATATATATTTTTTACAATATAAAATAAAATGAATTAAGAAAAAAATGAATTGATCAAAAAAAGAATAAGTAAAAATTTCAAATGAAATAAATATTTATTAAGAAAGTAATAACGATGAAAGCACATATAGCTATATAAAAAAAATAAGCTAGATAATGGTAATAGCTAATATCAATAAAAGTCAAAAAAATTGACCCTAAAAAAATGAAAGGGGACAGAGGGTACCTAGCACTTGACAAGCGGAGAGTTGGGTAAAGGATCCCCCAAGCAAGACTAGTCGAAGCCTAGAAAAGTATCACTACTTTCTACTTACAAAGGCTTTTGTTAGTTGTTGTTTTTTTTGTTTTTTGTTTTTTTTTTGCTGTTTTTTTGTTCTTCCCCATTATCATTTCTGGTTTTCCCCATTATCATTTCTGGTTTCTGTAATGGGTCAAGTACCTTTTTTTCTTCCCTTTTTTTGATTAATTAATTTTTTTGGTGTACTATTACTTGATCATTTTAGTTTTGCAATACTTTTTTTTTACTTCAGTCAGGGAGGAAACCCCCAGCCTCCCCCAAAAGATATTTATGCCACATGCAAGTTGGCAACATTCGAATCCATGTTGAAAGTGTCATTGGGGCAGTACAACAGAGGTGCATTCCATTAAAGCATCAGGAGATGCACCTATGTATGGAGCATCCCAATCAAAAAACCAAAAAAAAACCCCCACACAATGTTAGCACAAACCCAGTATGTTGTGTGATCATTCTGGATATGTACTCCACCTTTGGATCCTCTTCATGCTTGCAACCAGCTGCATATTTGAGCTTGAAGAATTCTGGATAACACAATCTTCTGAACAGAGAGAGAGAGATGGCTGATGTGGATTGGTATGAATAAACTAAAAGGATATTAAACAATAAAATCCATTATGACTACAGGAGTTGTAAATCCCTGGTGAAACAGAAATGCTGTAATATGGCCAGTTCTGTATTTAAACCATTACCTGTTTGTAGCTTGTCCCCTGGTAATTTTTATTTCTTTGAGATTTTCAATCGGTGAGACAAGAACAGGCTCAGCACACACTCCTTTGACTCTTTCAAGCAATTGGTAATAGTTAAGAACAATATTATGAGAGGAATACAACAGGTATTGTAGTAAGGGTGGTAAATGGTTCAATGATTGAGCACATCCATCAATATATGGAGGTACTATTGTAAGAAGTGCAGATTTTCTCTTGGAATCACTGCTTAGAATATTGTAAAATTTGTGAATATCTTCTTTACTGGGTATATATATTTTTTGCAGCATCTTTCCAAATTTTCCTGGTTGGGTCTGCCCACACTTTTACAGCGCTAAGATTTTTCTTCTCTCCTTTCTAAAGTGACTAAAGTAATTAGCTTACAAGCATTAGGTAGAGAGGAGGAAGCCAGCTATTTAGCTTTGATGTACAGGTCTTACTACTTTGTATATAAAAAGCTGTCTCCGACCAGTACAGAATTGCTGCAATGTAAGAACAAGCTTCAGCTAAGCCTGCCATATCGGTTCAAATTCTGGAGGCATACGAACTATCATTTCTATACTATGGGGCTTCGTTCAGATAATGGCAGCTCTTAAGTAGGCATGTAACCAGCATTTCCTGTTGATTTTTTAGAAGGGCAAAATGATTTGGAAACATTGTGCAATTCTGAAAGGTACATTGCCAAAATTCGGTTGACACAACAAATTGCCCATTTTTGTTGTTCTTTATTTAAAGAAATGCTAAAATGTTTTTGAAGGATGATATCATATTGAAAAGTAGATTGTCAACAATCACAGAAGAAATATTTGGCCTAAAACCCAATAGAAAATTTTGATTTTAAACACCACATGAAATTTTAAATTAAAATACCATAGAGCACCCAGTTTTCAAAATTTTCCTCCTAAAAAAGGTGAAAAGCAATGTGAAAAAACGTGATAATATAGGTTATTTATGGTTCCAATAATGTGGCTTTTTGTGGCTTTTTGAAAAAAAAAAAATTGGCATTTTTTTGGTGCATTTTTTTAAGGTGATTATTTGACATAATTTCACTCCCAGAACCTGGCAACCCTGATTTGAATCCCACTAAGCGGTCCTTCGTCGGCATGGCAAAATTCCTAGATGCAAATTTACACTGATGGATCGGTAGTATTCATTTTGCAGGGAGGACGTCGGACATGTTCCTGACTCTTCATTGATTCAATTATGGTAGCAAGAACTATTGCAGTCACCTCCATCTCACTACTTCAGCTTCTTCTATGGAACGGTTTTATAAACCACTCCAGAAGCCAACAAGGTAGGAAAGCAAAATAATATATATTTATAAATTAATTTTTTAGTTGTGTGTGTGTGTGTGTGTGTGTGTGTGTGTGTGTGTGTGTGTGTGTGTGTGTGTGTGTGTGTGTGTGTGTGTGTGTGTGTGTGTGTGTGTGTGTGTGTGTGTGTGTGTGTGTGTGTGTGTGTGTGTGTGTGTGTGTGTGTGTGTGTGTGTGTGTGTGTGTGTGTGTGTGTGTGTGTGTGTGTGTGTGTGTGTGTGTGTGAATTGGTTTGAAATCTTCAGGATTTTGTCATGGGACCACTTTTGAGTTTGGGGAGAATTAGGCTAGGGCTAGGGCATAGGGCCTTCAAATATACTTCTGTATTCATAAATAACCATTAAGTTGTAACCTGAAGTTGTAATCTGATTCCATTCAAAAGGATATTACTAGAGGAAGTTATGTTTTCTAACACACTCTGATCTGATCACACGACAATAAAAGGACACTAATTCCTTGAGGTGCGTCCACAGCTCTGTCTTCCTATTACAGCCCAGCCCTCTCAATTTAGAATCGGCTAAACCCCACAGTTGCCCCCCCCCCCCCTCCCCACCCATATAAAACACTAGCAGCATATACCCAGCGTTGCCCGGCCATTATAGAAATCACTCAAATTGCGGCCTGTTTGGTCCTTTAATTAGCCTTTGGTGTCAGAAATACTTCCTGTGGGTGTGGTTATCACCAAACCACACCGATTTACACACCCACATGTGGTTAATAACTCTCACCCAGTTACTTGCAGACCATATGCAAAATTTCAGCATGATAGGTCCTTTAATTAGTTTTTGGCAGCCAAAACAACTTATTGTGACCAAACCACACCCACTGACACATCCAAAAAAAGGTTAATAATGCTTACCAGTTATTTGGAGACCACATGCCAAATTCCAGCTTGGTTGATTTTTCAATTAGCTTTTGGTAGCCCCAAATAAATGCTTTTAAGTGTGGCTATGACAAAACCACACCCATTGACACACCCACATATGGTTAATAATGCTCACCCAGTTACTTGAGAACCAAATGCCAAATTTTGGCCTGGTTTTATCTTTATTTAGCTAAAACAAATTCCTGTGGGTGTGGCTATGATTACAACACACCCATTATCACCCCACATGCGGTCAATATCGCTCATCCGGTTACTTGGAGACCACATGCCAATTTCAACCTAATTGGTCCATTAATCAGCTTTTGATAGCAAAACAACTTCCTGTGGATGTGGCTAATGTCAAACCACACCCACATGTGGTTAATAATGCTTATCTGGGAATTGAAGACCACACGTCAAATTTCGGCCTGATTGATATTTTAATTGGCTTTTGACAGCCAAAACAACTTCCTGTGGGTATGGCTATAAAACCACACCCATTACCACACCAAATAGCCCATGTTCATCCCCAGGCCAAATTGTGCTCACATGCCAAATTTTATGCAAATCTGTTTGGTGGTTTAGGCGCCTATAGGTAACAGACAAATGGACACAAGGACATTCACAAATATGTAGTAAATTAAGTAAACCGAACAAGTTGATAACTACAGAAAGGCAGAAGGCCAACCTAAAAACCAATCATAATTGTTTTTTTGATAGTATATTGAATTTCATAGAAACCAACACCCTTAACCAGCTGTGAAGCAGTTCCAAATCTCCCTAGAAAAAACTAGAAGCAATTTAAAGACTAGTGACAATTACTGCCTTTTCTTTATCTCCTATTTTGTTTATTTTTGCAAATATTCACCTTCTGGCACACCCAAAGCCAATTCTAGATGCTATTGGTATCCAAAAAAAAAAAAAAAAAATAGACTAATTTTAGCAATAAATATTTCAAAATAAGCTGTAAACATTCTGTTATTCATGTAATTGTTCTTAATAATTATCTTGTTAAATTATATTGCAGGTTCATTGGTCATGATAATTGAACCATTAAATAATGTAACTGTAACGGAAATTGAAGGCAGATTGACTGTCTTCACTTGCTCTGGCAGAAGTGCAACTCAGCCATTTATATTTTGGAGATATTCTGGTAGTAATGACAGAATAGAAATCATAGTAAATCCAAGTATTACTGACAGGATGGGCAACATTGTTGTTGCTTCAACCTTATATATTTCAACTACTGACAGAACTGATAAGGGGAGGTATAGGTGTGTCGTTGTTAATAGAGATTTCAATGAAAGGAGATTCTTTACTCTGAAAGTCCAATGTAAGCTCTTGTTTAGTGTAAAATATTATATACTTTGTTGTTAGGGTAGGGCTCTAACATAACATCCATATTTTTGGTTGGCAACATAAAATAAAAATTTTTTTAATATTTGATAAATATTTGATTAATGATTTAAAAATAGATATTATTAGAAAAATAATATAAGTTGATTGGTTTTTAGTTCAGTTGTTTGTTTGTTTGTTTGATTGCTTTTTTCATGTAGGAGTAACATCAGTATAAAATACGTTCATTCCTATTTAGGTGCTTGAACATTGGGTTGTTCTTATTGCTATACTATCATCCCCTCTGATCTCTGGAACACAGTGGTAATTGATTTAGAGTTCGTGGCTCAAAGTTCTGTATGTGCTAACTCATTTAGTGATATGAATACTAGGTAAAACCTACAGCATATTCTTTCACATAAAATGGCATTTCTTTTTGGCAATAAAAATATGTATTCCAGCATTTTGGCAAAACAACATATTTCTTACTTTTCTTCTAGACACCTGTGCACTGTGCATACAGCAGCAGTACAATACTTGTTAGCATTGTTTTACCATATTTTACTGGTCCTTTTACCATTTTTTTTTACTGAGCTACTGAACTGGTACCTTTTTTTTTTTTGTTTCTTATGAAAATTGTTTTGGAAGATGCACTCTTTGGCATCATGTTAATTGCGACTTTATTAATATCAATTTAATATGAATGTATATTACCTTTGATCTTTTTAACTGCTTTTATAATCATCTTGAGTAAATTATGTACATGGACAGCACTACAAAATATAATAGCTCAGACATTCTGTAGTGGTAATCTTCCTTTCTGGTAAGAGTTTATTGCTCAATTGTGACCAAATTTTATCACCTAAAAATCAAATATTTGACCAATTTAACCTAAAATACTGTATATTTTGGCATATTTTTTCACCTAAATGGAATAATTTTTTTTGTAACCTAGAATTACCAACCATTAGTAATCATGCTTGCTCTGCAGAGAGAGTGTCACCTCTTCTTTTTCTTGGCATAATTTCTTCCAGAGTTAAGATATGTTAACCTGTCGGAGAATAACAAGATATCGAAACCACAAAACTGACCTAAAGATAATTAACTAGAAAACATAGTGACGTCATAGGGGAGATTGCTGTAAATTATAAAAGGACAGAACATTGTATTTTTTGTGAGTCGGAGGGTTGTGTATTTAATCGAGTGATTATGTATTTTTATTCAGTTGAAGTGTTTGAGTGACCTGTATAGTTATTGGTCAATACTGTTATTATCCGTTTATCTATATATCTGTACTGGTTCTAAAGTTATTGAATTTATATATTACATCTCAGTTGTTGAGGGAAGCCAGTTTGCTCGAGTGAGAAACTGAGTTTGGTCTGGGTGGAAAGAAACCCAGGCCTCGGGTGGAATTGTGCCTAGTAATTACTTCTTCATTGAAGGGGGCAAATTCCATTACAAAACCCAACAGCAAACTGAACCAATAATGGCTACCAGAGGCCCATTTGCAGTTTCGCTTGCAATGATCAAAACACTTTGTCCAACAAACACTATCCTAGATATTATTGAAAAGGTAAATAGAAAAGTTTCAATTTAACTCTTCTGTTTGGCAGTGATTGAAATTGTTGGATAAATGATTTCCACAACAGTGCTTCCTCAGCAATTGTGAATGTCTCCAGTTTGCTCTGTTTCAGTTATTGATTTTCTAGTGTCTCCAGCCCTAGACACTGCTCATGCTGGTGTAGGGTTTTTTCTTAAATTTTGTTGTTTTTTTTTCTAAATATTTTCAAATTCTTGTTCTAATTAGTGTGTAGGAAGGGACATTTTCTTCAATCATACCCCCATACATTCATTCATGGGAGAGGTCACACTCCATACTGCTTCCTACCCCCATTTCCCATGCCCTGGTTGTTGTTTCTTTCTTTCTTCTTTTTTTTTTTTTTTTTTTTTAATAGTTGCATACATAGAGGTCCATTTGCAGCTTTGCATGCTATGTTCAAGACACATTATCCAACAAACATTATCCTAGACATTATTGAAAAGGGCATTGGAAGAGTTTCAAGTTTATTCTTCTGCTTGGCAGTGATTAGATAAATCACTTCCACAACAGTGCTGCCTCAGCAATTATGAATATCCCCAGTTTGCTTTGTTTCATTTATTGATTTTCTACTGTATTCATCCCTAAACACTGCTCATGATGGTGTAGGGGGGTTTTTTGTTGTTGTTTTTCCAAATATTTTCAAATTTCTGGTCTAATTTGTGTCCAGTAAATAATACCCCAATGCATTCATTCATGGGAGGGGTCACTGCCCACATATAGCTCCCCATCCCCACTTCCTATGCCAGGCTGTTGTTTGCTTGTTAGTTTTTTTTTTTTTTTTTTTTTTTTTTTTTTTTTAAGTAATTGCATAGCTGGTGATAAAATGAAGTTGAAATTTGTCTTGTGTGTTCTCCAGTGTACTTTTTGACCTAATTTCTGGACAGCCATAAATGGGTGTAGTCACATCCTTAACATAGTTACTTACAATATTTTTCATTCATTCTTTTTTAATTTGTTATTTTATTTGGAGTCAGTGTAGTTATACACACCCCTCATAACTACATTTTTCATTTATTATTTTTTTCTATAAATATTATCACTGGTTTAAAATTTATTTATTGGTGGTAATGATCTAATACTATTCTGGTCAACATTCTATGAATTGGTGGAAGAAGACATTTCAAATTATTTTTTATCTTTTAAATAGGACTAATTTTTTTTTTTTTTTTTTTTTTTTTTTTTAAATTTTCAAATATATTCTGCCAACTTCATAGTTTTACATTAATTTTAGACATGCCCACAACACAGAATTGGGGCTTGTAACTTGAGGTACTTAGCTGTTTTAGCTAAGCTTCAGCTCACTAAACAGTCTTCCATTCTCAGTGGCACTGGCAAGCTAGATTTAATTTTCTTTCATTACATTTTTCATTTTTTTATAGCCATTTTAAAAACAGGAGTGTGGGTGGATACAATATTGACCTTTTACCTACTTTACTAACACAATTTGCTTAAAAGAAAGACTAGTTTACCTCTAACTTTTTAGTTGGACATTTTAAAGAAATTTGAAGGACTTCTGCACCCCTAATGAAGTTTAATTCTATCTCCCAAGACCCACAGTTCAAAAGTTTTTCTTGCCAGTTATGCAGGCAGGCACCAGGGAGTTAGTGAAAATAATATATAGGATGTATCTGACAACTACATAAGAATTTTCCTAACTTTTCCTAACGCCCAGCTATAGAATAGCAGCTTCTGAATGTTCTCTCTCCCTCTCCTTTCATAGGTGCAAAATTATCTCTAACAGGAAAGTATACAGCAGCTGCACAACTACAATTCTGGGTTGTGGTTTGTGGGCATGAGCTTAGGAAGGAAAATCATAGTACTGTACTTCAAAATTTCCTAATTCAGTAATTTAGTTTTTTTTGGTTTTTTTTTGTTTTGGTTGTTTTTAAAAAATTTTTTTTTTAGTTATTATTTTTTTTTTTTTGGGGGGGGGGGGGGGGGGGGCGGGATGGTGGAATAGGTGGGCTGTGTGCTAACTACCTTTACCAGAATTTCATCAGAAAAATGCCTTCTATGCCACAATTGAAAGCCTGTAGAAACCCAAGTTTTGTCAGACATACTAAGGCCATAGGGAACATTCATATAAAGTTTCATAAGTATAGGTCCAGTCAGGTCGAAGGTGTTGGAGGAGTTTATGGACATGGGACAGAGAAACATTTGCATTATTCCTGATGTCAGTTGGAGGTTATCATACTGGAGGGCATTTTTTTGAGCATTTCCCTGCATTTGTCTGCTCAGTAACTACTTCTACAATTTTGGACCAATTTGAATGAATTTTTTGACAAGTGTAGCTAAACCCAGCAGAGAAAAAATTTTTTTTCTGAAGTGGCACCCCTAATTGGAGGAAAAAAAGAAAGAAATCAAATTCTTTATACAAAAAGCCTGCAAAATTCAGGGCCCAAGGCATGTGTCTCCCATTTCTGGATATGTGGAGACCACAGATCACACCAAATTTCTGTCTGATTGGTTCTTGGCATTAATTTATCTGTGCAGTGAAATCCTTCAGAAGCACTATTGAAACAACCTTCAGTTTCTGGTATAAAGAAATCTGTCAGCTATTTCAAACAAGTGGTGTGACAGAGATGTTCCCAGGAGGACAAGCCTGTAAAGCAACTGGAACAATACTCCAAATCATATTCCTCAAGAATACTACAACTTAAATAACAGTTGCTATTCCTTCCCTGGATTCCTAAAACAATTGACAGGAGAAAAAATTTGAAGGTGAAGAAAGATTTGGTCACATTCCTCTTTGTCTTATACCATCAGTGCCGCTAAGTAACAGGTCCACTGTACACCTCTCTGAGCACTTGATAAGGTTTTATTCTGGGAGTGGGATTTCCATACCCCAAATCACTTGAAAGTGAATGAATAAGATGGTAACAGCTAAAACTAAAGGAAGAAGTAATTCCTAATGACCACCGATCAGCAATAGGTTCATGAGATGTGGACTCATTTCCATACATTCACAATCTCTTATTAGTTACTGAAATACACTTGCCTACTATACCAGTGCTGAAGCCAATCCATCACTTTCACTCCACAGGCAGATAAAGACTTTAGGTAAGGTCTACCTTGGCTGAAGAAAACTTATCAGATCTTTTAGTAATTGCATTGAACAGTGACAGGATTTCAAAGGATGAAATCTGCCATACCTTTGTGCAAGCATCCCAAGAAGGTAAATATTCTGTTTTCTCACTGTAGAATTGGTTAATCACTGTCACACATTTCATCTTGTGTGCTTATCTATAGCTATGTAATTATTTATATTTCATTTATCAACTACATGTACTAATGTTACCTCTAAGAAATGCTCTTTTTATTGAAGCCCCATTAAAAATATTCTAGATCCACCACCTGTGAATGTATATATCATTCCATTAAAGTTGGCTAGATACATATCTTGACTCCAAATTTCTGAAGGAGAGCTTTACTACCAATTCTTCTACTAGAGAGAAAAAAAACAACTTCAGCTGAAGCTGTCATTTCGTCTTATTTTCTCCGCCTCTGTGTGCATGGATGTAGCTATGACCATATGACCAACTGTGTCAGTTGCATATGAGCAAAGATTACCATGATCCTCCAGTTCTTATCACTTTGTGTTTACTAGTAAACTATGTTACTCAATGAAGGAGGTAAAATTTCGGTTTCAAATTTTATGGACCATGCATGCAGGAAAATGGGAGGATGATATCCTTGCCTCTTGTGGCCTGGGGGGATTACCCATTCCTCCCCCCCCCCCCCCCCTCCCAAGGTGCCTCAGTCTATGCAAGTGGGGAGTAGTTCTTGGGGGGAGGAGTAGCTTTCTTTCCTTTTTTAAACTTTTTGCTACAGCACGATTTTGCTACAGCACGATTTTGCTACATCACGATTTTGCTACATCACGATTTTGCTCCTAAAGACTCTTCCTTATCAAGATTATTCTGGTTGTACCTGCAACAACCACAGCTTACTTTCAGTTTGCTGAGAACAGTGAAATCATCTCCTACCATGTTGAACAACCACCCATCTCAATCATCTCATGAGATGCACTGTCACTGTGCATATCTAGGTGGTGAAGGAACCGAACTGAACTGAACTTTAAGCAACTCACCAATGACTTCGTGGATACAGTAGAAGGACACTTGTCTATCTTTAGCCGCTTTTCCATTGAGTTGTGTATAGAGGCTGATCTACTAGATCCAGTAAACAGCTCTTAAATCCATTTTGGTTCCACAGTTATATCATCATTGTATTTTTAAAATTGCCAACTACAAGTGAATTACATATTTAACTTTCAAATGGAAATTACTCCTTGCTATATGATCCTATTATAAGTGAGGGAACTCTCTATTTGGGTGGGGGTATGGAACAAAATTGGGAAAGGACAATGAAGTATAGCAATTATATATCACTGATCTTAGTTGATAGATGGAAAATTGGCATGGTCACTTATTTTATGCCTGGACAGTTCTATTCACAAAGTATAAAATTTACAGGGAAGCCTATATTGGCATTGCATTATTAATATAGAGGTGTGGAAATATCAATGCTTAGCTGTTACTTTAATATACAGGTTGTCTGTCATACATTTTTTAAAGGTGTATATTGGTTTATGTGTATGTGTGTATATATGTATATGCAGTTCCACCCTCTATTACTGCTGATCCAGTGTCTCGCCAGCTGTTCAGCAATGATTTGCTCTCCATTAGATGTTATGTTGAGGGGGCTCCATTCCCTGACATATATTGGATCAGAACTCTTCCCAATGGCACTGAAACAGTCTTCTCTACTGCCAACACCAGTAGCAGTGATAGGATAACTATTTTCTCTACCAATGATAATAATGGTGTGGAGAGTCTATTGAATATTGATTCTATATTGATTAGAGACACAGCCAATTACAGTTGTGTTGCTACCAATATACATGGCAGTGACTATAGCTCAACTTCATCAATATCAGTATATTGTGAGTTCCCTAATGAGTGTACAGTATCAATTATTGTTGTATTATTCAAGAATGTGCTAGCACTCTATTTAGGGATGACCCGACCATTACCATTGGCATATTACAAAACTAAATTCATACTTTGCCAAGCTTCTAGGTAACAACAATCCAAAATTTTTATATATTATGTTCAGGAGCCTCTTAGAAAGGTCTATGCCAAACTTTTAATCTAAAGAGCTCCTCCAAAAAGAAGTAGAATAAAAAAGAAAAAGATTCATTTTCTCCTATAATTTTTCCATTAAAACTTTCCATATGAGCCAGGCTATAGACAATTTAGAAACATTAGCACTTGCACTAATACCATTACCTGACAGAGTTTCAACTGGTATAAGTCCATGACACATCTGTTGTTGTTTTTTATTTGCATACAAAAGTATGAAGGTGTATCAGGATTGTCCAATGACACCCACTTTCATGGACACCATTTTCATTTCATTCCAATTGCTGAGTAAGCACATGAAAACTGTTCGCTAAACCTTCTGCTAAACCTTCTGCTAAACCTAGACTTACTATGCCAAACTCTCCACTTAGCCACTATGGAAAAGTGAATAATATTCAGATAAAATTTTATACAAATGCATACCCAAATACTACCAAATTTCAGATTGCTGATATTGATAAATTAATTAGTTCACTTAGTGCTTGTTTACTGAGCATTACTTGACAGCTGTGACTTCTGATTCTTAAAATTATTATTGAAAACCTGTGATCAATTATTATAAATCCCTAATTCTACATCCCTAAATGACTGAATCCAAATTCTATAATGAATATTTCCTTTT